>WOXC01005791.1:0-222624 GCA_011680675.1 Gymnobelideus leadbeateri
AGTGGGTACTTCCACCCTCCCCTCCCCCAAGAATGTCCTCCCCTCCATCATCCCCCCTCTCATCCCCCTTCCCCCTACTCTCCTGCAGGGTGAGATATCCCATTTAGTATGTATGTGATTCTCTCCCTGAGCCAAATTCAATGAGAATAGGGTTTTGCCTTTTTGCCTTCCTGTTCTTCCCCTCCCCTGCAACTACTTCCCCTTGCCTCTTCTACATGAGATAGTTTACCCTACCCTGTCTCTCCCCATCTCCTCTTGTCACTTTCCTCTCTCACCTCTTAACTTCACACCTTAAGTATCATCCCTTTCCACCAAATTCAACCTGTGCCCTCTATCCATGTATACCTGTAAACATATATACACACATTCACATATGTATTCATATGCCTATATAACCTTCTTCAATTATTTTCATAACGAGAAAGGTTTCATCAGATACAGTTATTGTTTTTTCATGTAGGAATGTAAATAGTTCAACTTTGATAAGTTCCTTTTGATTTCTTTTCCCTGATTACCTTCTCAGGCATCTCTTGCTTCTTGTGTCTGGATGTCAAATTTTCTATTCAACTCTGGTTTTTCCTCAAGAATGCTTGAAAGTCCTCTATTCCACTGAATGACCATATTTTCCCCTGAAACAAGATACTCAGTTTTGCTGGGTAGGTGACCCTTGGCTTCAATCCCAGCTCTTCTGCCCTCTGGAATATCATATTCCATGCCCTTTGATACCTCAGTGTAGAAGCTGCCAGGTCCTGGGCTATTCTGATTGTGTTTCCACAATATTGGAATTGTTTCTTCCTGGCTGCTTGGAGTATTTTCTCCTTGATCTGGGAGTTCTGGAACCTGGCTATAATATTCCTGGGAGTTTTCTTTTTGGGATCTTTTTCAGGAGGTGATCTGTGGGTTCTTTCAACTTCTCTTTCCCCCTCTGGGTCTAAAACATCAGGGCCATTTTCCTTTAGAATTTCTTGAATGATGATTTCTAGGTTCTTTCTTTGATCATGACTTTCAGGTAGTCCAATAATTTTTAAATTGTCTCTCCTGGATCTATTTTCCAGGTCAGTGGTTTTTCCCATGAGATATTTCACATTGCCTTCTATTCTTTCATTTGTTTGGCTCTGTTTAACAGCATCTTGATTTCTCATGAAGTCATTAGCTTCCATTTGCTCCAGTCTAATTCTGAAGGAATGAATCTCCTCAGTGAGCTTTTGAGATTCTTTTTCCATCTTGCAGACTCAGCTTTTTAAGGCATTCTTCTCCTCATTGCCTTTCTGAGCCTCTTTTGCTATTTGAGTTAGTCTATTTTTTAAGGTGTTGTTTTCCTCAGTCAGGCTGTTTTCTGTCATTTCATACTTTTTTTGCATCTTTCTCATTTCTCTTCCCAATCCCCCCGCCCCTTCTCCTATCTGCTTCTTAAGGTCCTCTATGGCCTATAGCCAGCTTGTATTTTCAGTTGGGGCTTTTGGTTCAGGGGTTCTGACCTCACAGTCCTCCTACTGTTCCATGCTTTGATCCTCTTTGCCCCCAAAATAGGAGTCTAAAGTTGCATTTTTCTGTTTATTTTGTTTCCTTTGCCTAGGCATATTGCCACTTAATTACTTGATTTTTGGGCTTGTTGCCACAGTAGGACTCTGCCATCAGACAGGAGAACTTCCATCCCAAACGTGGGGTCTTCACAGGTTGGATGGCCTCTGTAAGGTCTCCACCCGCTCTGGCAAAGTGGATACCCACCCCAGACCTACCCCCAAGACCACAATCCAGATCCAAGCAGGTTAAAGCAAGAGAGATTAACCCCCAGACTGATTGCTGGATCTCTCTACAGTTTGCAGACCAGGAGCTGGAGCTTCCACTGATGCTGCAAAATGGCCTCTGTGCTGCATTTCCTCAGCAGCTTTTCGCCCCCAGGGGAGGAAGCTGAGGAGTTCCCCAAATACTGGTCCCAAAGTCCACAGGGCACTAACCTCTCACTTTGTCCTAAAGCATATCTGTGCTGATAATTCTGGAATCGCCACAGCTGCTGGTGTTCTGGGGTCCCTCCAGTCGGCTGGCCCAGCCACCCTAGGGCTAAAACCAGGCTCACACGGACCTGGGCTCGGCTCTCAGAGAGCTGGGCTGTCGGCTCCCAGAGCACTGTGCTGGCCCTCCCTGCAGAGCTGCTGGGCTGTCCTCAGCAGGAGGTTAGCTTCTCTGTGTTGTTCTGTGGGTGTTGGGGCTTGTCATTCATTCATTCTTAAGGAGACCTTTAGGGAGTCACTAGTCTTCATCGGGTCTGGCGTTGAGAAAATCACTCAGTCACCAAGCACTTCCCAAGTGCCCATTTTGTACTAGACAATGTACCAAACCCAGAGCTGCACATGGGCAACAGCAATAGTTCCTTCTGAAAGAGCTTACATTTTGGTACTTATATGAACCTAGATAAATATATACAAAATATTTCCCAAGTATTCTGGGTTGAGAAGTCATGAGTGAGAGGGATCTCATAGGAAGGGCTCGTAGGAGATGCCTCATGAATTAAGCTTTGGAGGGAAGCAGGGATGCTAAGAGATGAAAATGGTGAGAGAGTGTATTATAGGCGTGGGGGGGGGTAGCTGGAGCAAAGGCATGGAGGTGGGAGGTGGAATAAGATGTATGGGGACCAGCACCAATAATTAGTGTTTAGATAGAACTTTAAGACCAATTTGGCAGGACAGTGGAGTATATGGAGGGCCATAATATCAAATAAGTTTGAAAAGGTAGGTTGGAGCCAGTTGTGAAAGACTTAAAATGCCTGAGAGTAGTGTTTGTATTTGCCCCTTAAATTACTAAGGAGCAGGTAACAGAACCCAGGCTTTTGGTATCCATATGGAAGATGAACTAGAGAAGAGAAAGATGAGAGGCAAAGAGACCAGTTAGGAAACTATGGAAATCTTCCAGATGAGAGATGATGGGGGCCTCAACCAGGACAGAGGGTGTGTGAGTTGAGAAAAGTAGATGGATACAAGAAACATTTTGTAGGGAACATAACAAGACTTGGCAAGGGACTGGATATACAGGGTGAAGGAGAGTGAGGATTGAGGATTCGGTTCTCATTTTCCACAGAGGTAGCCCCGCAACATCTCATACTCACCAGGTCCTTGAGCTCCTTATCTTTCTTCCAGACATGCCCCAACTCTGACTTGACTCTGTTTGTGTTTGTCTCTTGCTAAATTTCCTTCTATCCTTTTCTTTTACTTTCAATGATTTCTTGATCTGTTTTCTTCCTTTAAAAAGTGTCAGTATGACTACCTACCACTCTTCCCCTAAATATCCTCACCCCCTCTCCTCTCTTCTCCTCTCTCTCTCTCTCTCTCTCTCTCTCTCTCTCTCTCTCTCTCTCACACAATTCACACATTGGCTATTTTAGAAAAAATGTATGTCCATTTTTGCAACTACAGTCTGTCACCTTTCTTCCAAGAAGTGAGAAGGATGCTTCATTGTTAGTCTTTTGGAGTTATGATTGGTCATTCCATTGATCAGACTTCAGAAGTCTGTCTCAATTGTCTCTATGTCAAAAATTCTTGCCCTCTTTCTCCTTACCTCCTTTTGTATCACACCATGCAAAATGATCTAAGGCTTTTGTGAGTCAAACTCTCCTGTGATTCCTTAATGGTGTAATGGTTTTCCTTTACATTTTTATGCCATAATTTATCTAGCCATTTCCCAGTTGAAGAGAGAAGAGGGTATATTCAAGGGACATTGCAGGAGATTTCTTTCCATCTGACCAGTACTAGATTGTTCAATCATTTCAGTCATATATGATTCTTTGTGACTTCATTTGTAACTTTCTTGGCAAAGATAGTGGAATGCTTTGCAATTCCCTTCTCCAGACCAACACTGGATAACTATACACACTTTCTTTGCACCATAAAAATGGTTAGTATGTTTGTAAGAGATAGTCTGTGAAGACTGTGTACCTGGCAAGGTGGTAGCTTATAGGAACACGCAGAAACCCAAAGCCTTAGACAAAACAATTCTGTATCAGACAGAATAATGAATGTGGAATCCATAAGACCAGAAGTCAGAACACCAGCAAAGCTCCATGAAAAGATTATTTCTCCTCATAAGAGAACCTCAGTTCCTGTATGGTGCCCTCAGCATCCCTCCCCAAGCCACTGGATCCAGTGAGCACCAGCAGACTCTTAGGTTAGCTCTAGGGATCCCTACCTACCACACCCATGGCTCTTCTACCCCCATAATGAACCTTTGAAAGGAGAAGCTACACTTAGGCTGCAACTTCCTTAAGTCTTCTGGTCTCATTTATATTGAGAATGTCCAAGGTGATACAGTTCATTTAGAGTGGTAATACCTGTGTCTGTTAGCCAGTAGGCAAAGCTCTCACACTCTCCATTTAGAGCCAAGACAATTCAATTGGTGGTGGTGGGGGATTGAGATGGGTGTTTGGATAGAAGCTGGGATCTTCTCCAACTAACCTTGCATTTGTGTACTGGCATTGTCTGGTCCAAAGTAGCCTCACTGAGGCAGGCCCCTGCTCCAGAATGCTGCTCAGCCAGAATGAGCATTAAAATACACATCTTGGAAAATAGTGGCTAAGGGGGCTACTTGTTGACACTGCAATTTATCACCACTTATTCCAAGTGTCAAGCCTTTCTCGAAAGATACAAGTGTCTGCATTGGTGAATTCCTCTGCTGCCGCCTCTTCAGTCTGCATAGAGACCCTTTAGCTCCTAGCATTGGGACCAGTCCCTGGCCCGGCCACATCAAGTATTTTTTTGTGAATCTCTAAAAATAAATCAGTTACCTGCTCTGGAGAACACCTGACTTATCTTCCCAACAGCTCTCCCTCAGCCGTCCATCATGTGCAAAGCCCTCTAAATAGAGGCATGTTGTGGATTCCAGCTATCTGTTCAGCCCTCACCTTCTGTGCCTTGAACTGGATATCCTATGCTTGACTCAGGCCCATGGCAGTAGCCCTTGAATAGGGGATTCTACATCCAGAACATTGCACTCATGATAACTGTTTGTAATATTCTATCACGATCACTTTTAAAGGGAGTCAGGCTAAAGACATTGCTTTCAGTGCAGATCCTTATTTATCGGCCCAGGAGACACAGTAATGTTTTAAGTGTCTGACTAGCAGGTGCCTGACACCTGTGCTGTGGTGGAGGGGGCCTTGGAGTGCATGTCTGAGGACCTGATTTTGAGTTGTGAGTCTATGACTTATTAGCTGTATGATCTTGAACAAATTATGTCTGGTAGGTCAGGATGCAGGTGAAAGCAGAGAGGCATGGATTAACCTTCCGCAACTCGGAGCAACAGCTGGCAATTGTGAGTAAGGAAACTCTTGGGCCAAACAAGGACAGTTGGGGTTCATTTTGCTCTAAGGTGGCTTACTCTGAGGTCTAGCTATGGGCCCATTTAGATGAACAGGATTTAAAGTTAGCTCAGAGATTCTGTTGGGGAGGGGGAGAACTCAACAGACTTCACCTAGGTGGGGCACTGGTTAGCTGTGTGACTCTGGAACAGTCATATGTCTCTGTAAGCTTCAGTTTCCTCATCTATAAAATGGGGCTCCTGCTAACACCTTGGTCAGGAGGTTGTTGATGCTAACATTTCTAGGGGACTTTGCAATCTTAAAGCACTTTATAGATGATACCAAACCTTCTGACTGTCTCTGATGTTCCTACCCCCTACCCCCATTTCCACTGACCACTGCTTTGAATCACCCTCCCTACTCTTTGGGAACTGCTTTTACCTGGAGGGATTTGCACATCTTTTTATTAAATGGGTCCTTTAGTTGAATGTAGACATTTCCTCACTTATCTGGGCCTCAGTTTCTGTTGTCCAAGGTCAGGACTAGATAGGAATTTAGAGGAGAGTCATTATTACAGGTGAGGAAACTGAGCCCAGGAAGGAAAAGGGCCTTTCCTGAGGTCAGTGACTGAGCTGGGGCTGATAGAGCTTGAGCCCTCTGGCTTCTGGCTTCTGTCACTCTAGGTTGGACCTGAGGATCCTGAAGGTAGTAATCACTGTGACCTGGAACCCTCTGGAACAGGAGCTGAGGAGTCCCTGAAGGTAGTAATCACTGTGACCTGGAACCCTCTGGAACAGGAGCTGAGGATCCTGAAGGTAGTAATCACTGTGACCTGGAACCCTCTGGAACAGGAGCTGAGGATCCTGAAGGTAGTAATCACTGTGACCTGGAACCCTCTGGAAGAGGAGCTGAGGAGTCCCTGAAGGTAGTAATCACTGTGACCTGGAACCCTCTGGAACAGGAGCTGAGGATCCTGAAGGTAGTAATCACTGTGACCTGGAACCCTCTGAAACAGGAGCTGAGGATCCTGAAGGTAGTAATCACTGTGACCTGGAACCCTCTGGAACAGGAGCTGAGGATCCTGAAGGTAGTAATCACTGTGACCTGGAACCCTCTGGAACAGGACCTGAGGATCCTGAAGGTAGTAATCACTGTGACCTGGAACCCTCTGGAACAGGAGCTGAGGATCCTGAAGGTAGTAATCACTGTGACCTGGAACCCTCTGGAACAGGACCTGAGGAACCCCTGAAGGTAGTAATCACTGTGACCTGGAACCCTCTGGAACAGGAGCTGAGGATCCTGAAGGTAGTAATCACTGTGACCTGGAACCCTCTGGAACAGGAGCTGAGGATCCTGAAGGTAGTAATCACTGTGACCTGGAACCCTCTGGAACAGGAGCTGAGGAGCCTGAAGGTAGTAATCACTGTGACCTGGAACCCTCTGGAACAGGAGCTGAGGATCCTGAAGGTAGTAATCACTGTGACCTGGAACCCTCTGGAACAGGAGCTGAGGATCCTGAAGGTAGTAATCACTGTGACCTGGAACCCTCTGGAACAGGAGCTGAGGAGTCCCTGAAGCTGGGCAGCTCACATCGTCAGCAGAAGCTCTACAAAGGAAGGGCCAAAGTCTCTGGCCTGGTCCTCGGCTTGACTGCTGAGGGCTGGCCAGGCTGATGTTACATATGGCCAAGAAGAGGGGCAAGAAAGAGAGGGAGAGCAGGAAGACTACAATGGAGGAGAGACAGGGAAATGAGGCCGTGGGCCTGGGAGGCTGTGCTGGGGCTGGTAAGAGGAGCTAGGGATCTTTGGAGATGGAGGCTCTGGTTGGGGCCCTACTATGTGGAGACTCTATGTTGGGATTTCTCCCTGTAGGAAGAAGGAATGGTCATTCTTCTGGAACCCTTCATGACGTATTGGCTGGGAAAGCCAGGTATGGCTAGGCAAGTGAAATTGTGTCCCTGAAGGGTGTCAGTCAGTGAGTCAATCCAGCTAAATGCTATCAATGCAAAGAAGGGCAAATATGGAACCTGCCCTTAAAGACCTTATAGTCTAAGGGGAAATGACTAGGCATGTATATGTACATGTGTATTATATATACTAATGTCACAATAAAATAGAAGCATACATTATACATACAATACACCTGTGTGTATGTATGTATTGTGTAGACATAAAATTCTGCTTTATATATGTATATATATATATATATATATATTACATTTTTTCTTGTAGATATACTTTCCATCATATATGTATGGGTACTGACATAAAAATGGTAAGATTCATTGATAAGTATTGCTGCCAATAATACTTATCATGTGGAGACATTTTAATAACTAGTTTATTAAATGCTCAACATAAAACCATGGTACACAAAACCCAATGGGCCTGAATAGCCATTTAAAGCAACTTTCTAAAGGTTTTTGGGCAGTTGGGGGCACCATAGTACATAGAGCACTCAACCTGGAGTCAAGAAGACTCATTGTCCTGAGTTCAAATGTGGTCTCAGACACCTACTAGCTGGGTGTCCCTGGGCAAGTCACTTCACCCTGTTTGCCTCAGTTTCCTCAACTATAAAATGAACTAGCAAAGGAAATGGAAGTACCTCCACCAAGAAAACCCTGAAATGGGGTCACGAAGAGTCAGACATAATTCATACAACTGAACAACAGTAATGGTTTAACTAACAAAGCAGGACTGATACAGCAGAATTTCAGAGCACTGAGAGGGGGAAGGTGAAGATACGCACATCAAGGAAGAGATAGCTAAGAGGAAGGTCTACAGCTGGTAAAATAATAAACTTGCCAGTGAACACTAGGGATAAATCTGAACGTTACAGACCAACCATTGACACTGGAGCTATACTTAGTTACTTGACGTGTTCGTCTTAAGTAAATCGAGGTAATAAAGCTGAGCCAGAAATCCTCTTAGCACTAACCAGTTAATCACTGGAGCTAAAGTTGGATATCAGGTAAATTCTGCAAGCTCCTGCTGGTGTTGTGATGTGCTGTCTTGAGGGAATGGCAGTCACAAAGTCATTAGAGGAAAATCCTCTCATCTTAGTACATATACACATGTCGATAACCTCAGAGGAAAAAGTCATAGAAGTAGGAGATCCTGGGAAGGGCATCTTGCAGGAGGTGGGATTTTGTGCTGAGTCTTGAGGAAACCAGAGCAACTGAAAGATAGAGGTGAAGTGGGAGAACATTGCAGGCATGAGGGGCAGCCAGAGCAAAGGCAGAGATGGGAAATGGAAGGTTGTTTATGAGGAGTAGCAGTTAGTCTGGTATAGCTGGATTATAGACTATATGGAGAGGAGCAAAATGTAAGAAGACTGGAAAGGTGGGTTCACAGGGGCAGCTTTAGAGCTGTAAGGGACCTCAGAGGTCATCTAGTATAATCCCTAGACAGATGAGGAAACTGAGGCACAGAGAGGTGAAGTAACTTACCCAAGGTCTCACAGGCAGCTAGTACCTGAGGCTTGCCTGGGGGCCTCATCCGAGAGGAGAGTGTAACATCATGCACTCCCACCACTCCATCAGGGGCTTCCTAGTCTCCCTGGTACCGGTCACAAATGGAAAAGTGGAGGCTCGTGCGTCCATGTGCCAGGTCCTTCTCTGGTGTAGGACGGTACATAGCCATGTTGGACTCTTTTCATTGGAGAGGACCTGGGGGGTTGGCTATTTTCCACAATGGGATATTGAAATCACAGTTACCTGCTGGTTGAATGTTGTGTCTATATTTCATGATTTCAGAGTAAAAGTAAAAACGAACCCTGATTTTTTTCTTAATGGCTAGACAGCTTATGTGGTGATGTTGAATCCTTGTTTCTGGACTCCCAGCTGTGAGGCTGTAAACAGCATGCCTGCCTGTCACTCAGTATAATATGCAGACTGTGCTGGAACCAGTTCTAATCAGTTTCCTCCTGAGCTGATTGTTAAAATTTCAGGGTGAACATAAAAATATGAACATAAAAACTTCAAAAAATCAGCAGAACATACACATCAGGACTTGATTCATTATTTTCTTGATTGTTTAGACTTAAAGTGACAGAAAACTGTTAATAATGGAGATTAAACTTAAAAGTGTGTTTCATGTAGATTTTTTTTTTCCTGGAGAGCTGGTGGTCAAACGTTTATCAGCATACCCTTAAATGGATCCAGAGAGATCTGGGTTCAGATCCTGATGGCTTTTGCACTATGAAATAGTCACTTCATGCCTGTCAGGCTCAGGTTCCTCCTCATTGGAAGAAGGAGAATGTAGCCAGTGCAGGGGTGATGGCCTGGGAAAGAACTAAGGTATGGAAAGCAGTGAGATGTGGAGGATGGAGGGCTGTAGCATGGCCCACACATAGTGCTTGGGGTCCTAAGGTGATGGAATGATAACAAGTTATGATCAATCAATCAAAACATTTATTTATTTATTAAGCACCTCCTATGTATCAGGCCATGGCAGAAGGTTCCGGTAGAAGGTGGGATTTTAGTTGGAGCTTAAAAGAGGCCAGGGAGTAGTCATTGTGGAGGAGGGAGAGCGTTCCCAGGGTGAAAAGAGCCAGGAGCAGAACTGCAGAATTCCTGACCACGGGAATGGACCCTTTGTGGGTGGTGGCAGTAAGGTCAAAGGTGCGGCCATCTCTGCACAGATGCCTTGGAGTGCCAGATAATCTTAGCCTCCACCCGGAAATGCTTGTCAGCTGTAACTCAGGGCTGATAAAGTACCTGCCCAGGCTTTCCTTTTGCCTTTCTGTGTCATAGCTGGAGATGAGAAAGCCCATAACCTTTGTCCTTCTTCCACACTTGGTTCTTAGAATATCTTTCCCAGGGTTCTGCCCAGGGCTTTGAGATTTGCAGTCTTGTGCCCAGGCTTCATTTTGTTTGATTGATACGCTGTTGGTGGTATAGATTGCCTTTAGCTCCTGGCAAGCTCTCCATTTCTAACTGGGTAACTGGCCACCTGAAAGCATTCCCCTTCCAGCAGATTCAAGGACCCTGCTTGCAGCAAGCTACACATCTCCTCTGGCAAATAGGCCATCACACCATCCATTCCAGCACTGAGGCAGTGACCAGAAGTCATCACCTGGCAGTCGGAAAATACCTTATAAGGCAGGATGAATAAATGACTAAAGGAAACCCAGGTAGCAGGATACCTTCACCACTTGTCATAGGAGAATGGTTACTGGGGATTAAAATGTCCACCCTCTTTTGGGGGCAGAGCTTGGAGCCAGCGGCCCTGGATTTGGATTCTGTCTCTGCTTCTTACTAGCTGTGCACCCTGGACAGTAATCCACTTCTTGGGGGAGCCTCAGTTTCCTCACTGGCAAAATGGCAGGTGGATGAGATTATTTTCCTTTCCCCAGCTCTCCAAGTGAAGATCCTTGTTGGATGTTGACTTTTTAGTAGTCTTCTTGCTAAAGTTCCCCAAGTCAGTGACAATGGTTCCAACTTCACTCAATTGAGTATTCTAGGAGGAGGGTTAGGAGGGTCTGTGATGCTTCTGAATGGCACTTGAGTTAGGGACATCGAGGTTCTTTATGTTCTGCCAAAATGAAATTGAACTGAATAGGGATCTTTGTGTCAGATTGGAGAATGATGGAATTCCTTAGGCTTATTTGAGTTTTCCCTGTGATCTTTGGATTTGATGTCTGAAACTAGAAATAACAGGACTAACATTGTTATTGTTGGAGAGTAGTCTTTGTCTTTTGCTATGAAGAGCAGGACCATGGAATGGTCAGGACCCTTGGAGATCCTTTCATCTGACTCAGCCATTGTACAAAAGTGTAAACTGAGACTCAGGGAGGGAAGTCTCACGGCCACACTTGCAGTAAGTAGGAGAGTTGGGAGTCAACTCCAGACAGTGGGAAATGGAAAGGACACAGAGAAAAAGCTTCCTCACTCATCTCATGGTCTTCCCACTCTCTTCTAGCTTGCTGGATGCTGCCCGATTTCTTTTTCCAAAATGCCGTGTTTCCTATGTCCTTCCTTATCTTATGTACCAAATTACTTCCTCTTCCTTATGGTGTTAGATCTGACCCCTTTGGTCCAGGGGAAAAGCTGGAACCCTCATCAGCTGCTTCTACCTCACCTCTTCTACTCGGGGAGGCAAGTAGAAATTTGATGGGAAGAACATCTTCCTACCTACTTCTCAAAACCAACTCAAATGCCACCTCCTTCATGAAGCTTGCTCTAATTTTCCAAGTCTCTAATAGTGTTTTTGCTCGCCAGTGTTCCTGGGCATTTCTCCTGTGTTGATGTACCTTATAGTGTAACCCAAGACCCAGAACTCATTTGGGTTTACATGAACTGGGTTCAGTGTGAGGATGAGGAAATTAAGCTTCCTCTGGAATGCTCTGGTTTCAAGTCATCGGTGTCTGATTCACGTTTAAGTCTCTATGGAGAAGATCAAGAGCCTTTACTTCCCATGTAAGCATTCAGGCTAACAATTCACTGAATGGAGGCCAGACTATTTCACCCATGGATTTTTGACCTTGTGTATCTCATTGAGGCAGTAAGGTGGCATTGCTTCTTCCAAGTATAAAGTCCTTGGGAATTGTCTCCCCTGGACACTTTGTTGTGACAATCCAGAGCCTTTGACTGGGAGAGCACTGTGGAAGCAGCTCAGAAGGACACTTAAGGGGATGACTGTAATAAACCAGACATGATGTGATGGCAGCCTGAGCCAATGTGGAAGCCTTGAGAATGGTGAAGAGGGGAAGTACCCCAGAGATGCTGTGGAAAGAGAGATGACGCCATGACTTCAGACCAGGACAATGTGGGCTGAGAGGAGGAGAGTGGCCAAATGCTATGGGGAGATTGGGAAGGGGGAGCATGGTGATGGAAACAGGGGAGTGAGGAGGCAGGGGGCTCTTTGAGTGCCCACACTGTACAAGTTGGTTGTGGTCCTTTGTTCTCCAAGAGATAAATGACATTACCATGCCAAAGTCAAGTTTCAATGTGTCCTCCTGTGGCTGATCAGAGAAACATAAACTAGGAATGCTTTAGCACGGGTTGGGTACAAATAGTCCATGTGAACACATGGCAATGATTGAGAAAGAGACAAATTCTCTATTTTCATCCAGGCATCTAGCTAGGTAGCCCAGTGGCTAGAGTGCTGTTCCTGGACTCAGGAAGACCTGAGATAAAATCCAACCCCAGATACTTATTCACTATATGACCTTGGTCAAGTCACTTAATTTCTGTCTGCCTCAGTTTCCTCATCTGTAAAATGGGTACCTCCTAGGTTGTTGTGAAGATCAAATGAAGTAATATAATTTTGATAACACTTGATAACCATTGTCTGCTTACCTCCCCCCCCCCATCTTTGTTCATTAAGAGCTGACCAGTGACTTCTTTTGCTTTTAGTAGGACAATCTGAGTTCTTACTGAGTTCATATTTTTAATCCAAAATATCCACCTTTTTCTCCATGTTGATATTAACGATTTGTCTTCCTTCCCTCCAATAATTAACACTTTACAGTGTCATGTTGAGTGGTTTCAGTTGTGTCTGACTCTTCATGACCCCACTTAGGATCTTCTTGGCAGAGATACTGGAGTGGTTGGTCATTTCCTTATCCAGCTCATTTTACAGGTGAGGAAACTGAAGCAAAAAGGGTGAAATGACTTGCCCAAGGTCACACAGCTAATAAATGTCTGAGGCTGGATTTGAACTCAAGAAGTCTTCCTGACTCCAGGTCTGGCTCTCTATGTGCTATGGCGCTATGTAGTGATCCAGGTATCGTATTACAGGTATCATATTTTTCTTTCAAGAATTTCCACTCTTCAATATGAGTGTCAGGCATGTGATACAACCAGATCATATCGGCTCCATTGTTAAATTTTCAGTGGGAGCATTTACATCCTATAAATCCTATAAATACATCCTATAAATAAATGATACCAGTTGGGGCTTGGTTTATTGTTTTGTTGCTTTCTAGACTTAAGAAAGTAGTGGAGACATGCTAATAATACAAATTAAACTGAAATGTTTAGATTCCCCACCCCCCTCTGTCCTGGAGAGCTGGTAGTTAAATATATACTAGCAGACTTGGATGAGTCCCATGAGCACTCTCACTTCATTTCTGGTATGCTGGAGTGGATGATCATTCTTTCTGGCCTTTCCCTTTAGATCCTTTTAATCCATAATCTTGGCTGATTGTGTTGGTTGGCTAGCTCAGTTCATAGGTCATTCATTTCTTCATTTTTGGGGAGGTGGTTGTCTTTTGACTCTCTTTTGTTACCCGGTTTCTGTACCTTTCTCTTGTCTTTATTATGGCCATTTCTCCCTCTGGTCTTGTGGAGGTATTAGAAAACAGGGCCTTTTTGTGCCCTGCTGCTCTGCCATCTTCTTGGAAACTCCTGCCAACAGATTTGATGCATGTTGGAAAATAGTAATTTATGGAAAAAGCCTGGTTCCCAAGCTTTTTACAAGTAAATTATGGAAAATTAATGTTGTGACAAGTGTATTCTACTTCAATGAATAAAATTGTGAAAAGCCATCAAGCCCTACTGCTTTTCTACAGAAAAAAAATCATTTCTCCTGCATTTGTAATCTTGACTTTCCTTCTAATTAGTCTCTACCAAACATCATAATTAGACAGATGGGAGTCTGGTCTACCTTGTGAATGAGGGAAATATTTATACCTTGTTTTGCCGCTCTCTAACTGTGAGGATAGACTGTATTAGAAAGCAAAAGTGGCCCATGGATTAAGAAAGGATATTCTTAATTTCCTCTTTCTCCTTCTTACAAAGTCAGATACCCATTCCCTAGATAAAGACCATTTCCTTCACTACTTGTAAATGTCTAGGGATCTAAGAAGTGGGAATCCCAAGAAGTGGGAATAGTTTGTCTTCAATATGGAGACCTCATAATCATTCCAGCTGGCAGAGATCTTAGAGGTCAGTTAGGCTAACCCGTTCATTTTACGGGGGAAGGGGGGAAACTGAGGCCCAGAAAGGAGACGGGTCACCTAGGTAGGAAATGTCAGGGGAGGGATTCAAACCTGGGTACTTTTGCTTCCAAAACAATGTTCTCTCCAACCTGCCACACTCTCTCATCTCTAAGAATTCAGTCTCTGTAGACTGGTAAGGGCTGTGTCTATAGTTCTCTTAGGAACTGATCTCAAAATACCTTAGATCAGTGGTGTTAAATTCAAAACTGCACATAATCTATGTTCTATTGAATTTTAGTTATTTTGTTAAATATTTCCAATTACATTTTAATCAGGTTCCAGCTACTCTGAGAAATGTCGTGGGCAGCACTGGGTCCTACCTGTTCGCCACCTTGGTCTCATAATACTGATAATGGAATATTGCGTTGTACAGGCAGACTCTGAACTGGGATCTACCTGACCTGAGGCCTAGCACTCTGCCCACTGCATCACCAGCTGCTGGGGAATGGGATACTTTGTGTGTTTAGAGTGAGAGAAATGATCGTTTCTCTCTCATATTAACCAATTATTGGAATGGGAGAGACCTCAGCCTTTTTTCCCTGTCCAGTCTCTCAAGGACAGGGCTGATGGAAGACAGGATTAACATTCTCTTCATTCTGGGCATTGCTTCTCCATCCCACAAGTTCAGGCTTAGACTCCTTGAATAGATTACCCAAGTCTGGGGGTGGTCTGGGCATAGGGATAATCTTTCTTTGACATGATGTCATTCTCAGCCCTTTATTGTAATATTCATTCTCTCATTAATTGCTAACCAATCAGAGTTGATTGCTATCCTCAGGAACACTCTTTTTCCAAAGGGCACATAAGACATTAGCCCACCACTATGATGGCCTTTGGCATTTGAGAGTGTCACTGGTTCGGTTATTAAAAATGCTGGCATTGTTAATAAAATTATTAAATTACCCAGAAATCATGTCTCTCAAACTTGCCTTGGCAAGGAGAAGGGCTACCTTTTTATGGGAGATGGGGGTGAAGGAGTTGATGAGGGAAGACATCCAAGTGATGTGAAATGAGTAGCAGGAGATATGAGCAGCAGGGAGCTCTTGGCAAGTGTCCACATTTTTTCAGTGCAATATCAGACAAGATTCTCTGCTGAGAGGGGGAGCCATAGGAAGCCTAAGGGGAGATGAGAAGGTTTAGAAAATCTGCTGTGGTGGGAGGGTGAGTGAGTCTCTTATGGAGGTCTAAAAAGATCACCTTGCCTCAGTGAAGACCCATTTGGAATCACCAAACATAAGTTTTTATGTGACATGAATTTGCAGCATGCAACACCAATTCAGGGCATGGCACAAGACAGTTTCTCCCAAGTATAAAGTTCCTAGGATTGACTCTTGATTGTCAGACTCCAATGGATGCCAAAAGAGGCGAGTGTCCAATTTATCTCCCCTGGACACTTCGTCATGACAATCCAGAGCCTTTATTGGCTGGGAGAGGATTGGGGAAGCAGCTCAAATGGGGATGGCTATAATAGACCAGGCATGATGTGATGGCGGCCTGAGCCAATGTGGAAGCCATGAGAATGGTGAAGAGGGGAAATACCCAGAGATTCCGTGGAAAGAGAGATGGTTCCATGACTTCAGATCTGCCTGGACGTGTGGGCTGAGAGGTGGAGAGTGGACAAATGCTGTGGGGAGGTTGGGAAGGGGGAGCATGGTGATGCCCTGCCTGGAAACAGGGGAGTGAGGAGGTAGGCTGGCCTGCTGAATGTCTACACTGTACGGTGCAGTGGTTGGGAGAGAAACAAATTCTCCATTGTCACCCAGACATCTAGCCTGGTAGCCCTACAGCTGGAATATTGGACATAAGTTTAAATCCAATCTCAGATACTCACCATCTGTGTGACCTTGGGCAAGTCACTTACCTTCTGTTTGCCTCAGTTTTCCCATCTGTAAAGTGGGGGTAATAACAGCACCTACTTCTCAGGTTGTCATGAGGATTGAATAAGATGATATTTGTGAAGCCCTTTGAGAGTCTAAAGGTGACAGAGAAATGCTAGCTAGCTGTCATCAATTAGTGTTTCCCACTGGCTGCTTCTGTTCTGGCAGGATGCCGGGGCCATGTCAGAAGAGGACTCAGCTGTTGTAAGGTATGCTGCAGTTAGAGCCAATCCAGCTCCCGGTAGCCTTAGTTACTACTAGACATTCCACTGGTGTAGCAGCAAGCACCCCAGCATCCCCAGGGTGGCTACAAACACAGGTTCTTAGATCTGCTTTTCTAAAGGGAAGCAACTCAAAATAGGTTAACAATCTTGCTTTAATCAATCAAACATATCATTTACCTAGTTCAGGGAAAAAGTCAGTATCCCGAACTTCAGAAAATACAAACAAGTTACAAGCAGAAGTTAAAAGTTAAAAGTTAAAAGCAGACAGAGAAACAGATCAGCAGACAGGCTTCCAGCTGTCTGACCATTACATCCATATGTAACAACTTGTCACTTATCAGAGAGGCAAGCACCAACATCTGGGGTTTCAAAGCTGCCCAGAGTCTCATCTGGTCACATCACACATCACACTCTTCCTAAAGTGAGCCCAGAAACAAAGCCTCACATCAGGGTATATATAGCCTTCTCCTGGGTCAGAGAATGTCACAACCCTCTTGACCCAAAGCACCAAGGTGTGGGCATTCCTGAAAACCAAGCCTCCTGCTACAGCCTCCATGTAACCACATTCAGCCTATTAGGGGACAGGATATTTTCAAATCTGGGAAGGTTCTCAGAGTCACTTAAGCCTATCAGAGGGCCTCAGGTAGGGAAGATCTTAGATTCTGATTCCCATAACAACTGGTTAGTTGGCATGTTGTGTAAACAGGGTACACTTTGGATGAAAAATAAACTTGGGAAAGGGCTTGGGAAAGCCACTTAAAGCATCTCTTTCTCAGTTTCCTTATCTGCAGAATGAGGTTATTGGATTCTATGTCCGGTTTTAAAGCTAAGATTCTACGATTCTCTGTTGTCTATTTTTTGGGACAAGGGGTGTAGATGCATTAATATCTCAGTGTCCGTCCTGGGTCTGATATGAGGGAAGTGGGTGAGGGGGACAGGGCAGTGGAGGCTGGCAGTGTGTGGAAGGTTAAACTGCTGACCTGTAGGCTTGCTAGCTGGATATTTCCAGCCCACTGCTATGTTTTCATCTTAGTCTTAACTCGGCAAGGACTTTTTGGGTCTTTAAATGTAGGTCATCCCACCCCTCTCCTCTCACTGCTGCAGTGAATGTGTGGGATATAATGTGTGTGTGTGTGTGTGTGTGTGTGTGTGTGTGTGTATGTGCACACAAGCTATATATGTATGGGGGAGGAGGAAGGACAGAGAGAGTGAAGAGAGAAGGAAAGAGGGCAGAGAGGAGGAGGAAAGAAGAAGTGGAGGAGGAGAAGGAGGGAGAAGAGGAAAAGGAAGGAGAGGAGAGGAGGAAGAGGAGAGAAAAGTAGGAAGACATGGAAATGTTTAGGTAGTCACGTGTGTGCGCGCACACACTCACGCACAATCTGCACAGATTGTGTCTTCTAACTGGAACGGCCCCGCAGTTTGGAAGCAGGCTTCAAATGGAATGAATTGTAGAACTCCAGTTTAAAGGGTGACACTGTCAGAATGACCTGCTTGTTGTGATCGATGCTTTTGTGTGTTCCTGAAAAAATGCTGAGCTTTGGATTCTGCCACTTAAGGATTTTGGCAGGGCTGGTTAGGACCTCTCCCCCACCCCCCCCCACCCCCCCAGCTTCCAGCTGCACGTGCCTTCTGGCTCTCCAGGTTTTCAGGGACAAAGTGTAGTACCTGAGCTGGGTCCCTGAAATGCCCTTGTGTGCTTCTGGCCCATCCATCTCCATTGTCCGGCCCGAGGTGAATGGCCATGGGGACTCCTGCCCAGCTTCGCCTGGGAGCCCCCAGCACTGAGCCCCGTCCTGGAGGGTCAGCCCGAGCTCCTCTGACCGCCCCCCCGCCACATGCCTCTTCTCTCTCCCGAACATTTTGTATTTGTTGCAAACCTCCCCCCCTCCCCAATGTAATGCAAGCTTTGGGAAAGCAGCGACAGCTTCTGTCTTGGCATCCCCAGCACAAGCTTCGCATAGAAGGTGTTTAATAACTGTTTGGAGAGGGATTGACATAGCCCGGTCTCACTTCCAAGGAGCATTAATATTTCATATTTTGTGTCTGGGGTTATTTGTGGTAAGACGATAGCAGGTTCATGGGCACTCTGAGGGAAGACTCGGGCTGCTCTACTGCTTCAGATCAACTCAGGTCAACAAGCAGTTATTAAGTACCTACTGTATGCCAAGTGGGCAGCTGGGTGGTGCACTGAATAGAGCGCCAGGCTTTGGGTCAGGAAGATTCCTCTTCCTGAAGTCAAATCCAGCCTCAGACACTGACTGGCTGTGTGACCCAGGGCAAGTCACTTCACCTTGCTTGCCTCAGTTTCCTTATCTGTAAAAAGAGTTGGAGAAGGAAATACCAAACCCACTCTAGCATCTTTGCCAAGAAAACTCCAAATGGGGTCATAAAGAGTCTGATACTACTGAAATGACTGAACAACAAACGTGCCAACGTCCCCTGTGTTATTGGAGAAACTCTCAGTGAGGAAACACCTTTTACTGACCCAGACACACTCTGGCTCTGTAGTTTGTGGGCTTCGGAGGGTTGCCTGGGGCCCTGAGAAGATAAGGGACCTGCCCAGGGTCACACTGTCAGGATGTGTCAGTGGCCAGACTCGAAGTTGGCTGTGTCTGGTGACTCTCTCCCCTGTGCCAGAATGCCTTTGTGCTAGGCTGGCTCTGGGGACACAGAAGTAAAGACACAGCAAGTCCTGCCCTCAGGGAGCTTATATTCTATCACATAAACAAAATGAGTGCCTTAGTCACTTAATCACAGTCTATGAATGTGGCACCTGTCCCAGGGTCTGTGGGACAGGACTCGCTCCTTTCTGTTCTAGATGAATGCCCCACTCTGTGGGAGAGCCCCAGCCCTTGCCAGTCCCCTTTTGAGGGGTGCTACTGGCTTCCCATTTTAAGAGAGAAGACAGAGCCCCCCCTTCAACTCTGCTTCAAGATGCTGACAGAAAAGATTCTGGGAAGGCATGGGAAGAGTGGGCGGTCTCTATCGCGTCCCTGTTCCCAGCTTGATGCTCTACACACTCAGGGAGTTTGCCCTTGGGTGGCATTCAAGACCCTGTGGGAGAGAGCCTTCACTTTCTGTTGTCTGATGTACATTTACCTATATGCTTTCTTTGATTTTTATTTTGCCATGATTTGGATACATTATTATTATTATTTTGCCATTTGTTAGGAATGTTCATTGGAGAGCTGGCATTAGGGAGGGAAGGGTCAAGCCTTGGATATAAAACTTGGGATCCCCTTCCCCCCCAACAACAAAGTGATCACAAGTTAGGGGGAGCCCACTCATATTCCCGAAACAGACACTATTTAAGGGAGCAGATAGAAGTACTTCCATCCCAGTGAAGAGGGAAGGGTGATAAGGGGGGGGGGAGGGTAAGTGGTTCTGCCAGGGATACCTCTCCTGGCATCCAGTCTGGAAGGAATTCACCAGGCTCAAGCAGACTTTGAAGCCGAAATTGTAAAGTTTATTGTTACGCTGTAGAGAACAGCGGGCTAGATTCTTATGGAATCTGCAAACTCGAAGAGGCCGCAGGCATAGTTTTAAGGGGTCAATTATGCTAACTAGGTGAGTAAGGGTGGGATCAGGGAGGAGTTAAGGAGTGGTCAGTGCTCAAAGGACCATACACTTTTAATATCAACTGCACAGGTGTATTGCCCATGATTCACTGGGAAATAGCTCAAGAGGGGCTAGCTGGAGGTGTGGTTTTAGGCCTGATACGTCACTAAAGAGTGCCCAGTTTGCCTCCCACCAAGGTCATCAGAGACAGTGTGGGTATATAATTGACTAAGGAGTTACCCTGTAGGTAAGGTATTGAAGAATTTATGGTGGGGCTGGCCACTCTAACTAAGGGAGATAACATTTACATAACTTATTGTTTCAAGCAGAGACAAACAGGTCATGAGTTGTTGCTGGGCAGAGTGCTGGAAGGGGGAAGGGGCAGAGTCAATGCTCTGAGGCTGGGGGGGGGGGGTGGAAATGTGATCTTACAGACTGCTTTTACAAATTGATTTTACAGACATAAATCCCAAAGCACCCAACTTACAAACTGATGTTACAGATTGATACTACAGACATATATATATATATATATATATATATATATATATATATATATATATATATATATATCACAAGGACCCCATCACCAGCATCCCCTCTCTCTGAGGAGATAGGAGTGGTGACTTCTGGCCCCAATCTTCTGCTTCCCCTCCTGGGAGGAATGGAAGTTTGCCTTGGAGTAGGGTGGGGGACAAAGGAGGCTGGGGATGCCTCCCTTGGAGCCGCACATTCAGGTAGTGTCCTCTCCCCAGTTGGGACTCACTGCACATGTGGGAGCCTCCCTCCGAACTCCCTACTGTTACACAGACAAAGTCATTTCTTGGTTTGGGGGTGGAGAGACCTTCCAACTGGGAGAAGCGAGAAAGCTTGTGCAGGAGATGGTGCCCGTGTCGAGTCTTGAATGGAGGCAGGGGCTCCAAGAGGCTGGGCGGTGAGGATGGAGCATTCTGGCATGGAGAAAACAAAAACATTGTCTCCTGACTTGGGGATGACGCAGCACAGTCCCACCTTACCTTCGGAATCTTGCAAGCTGCTCGTGTCAGCACGGGTAAATCGCCGTTGTGCACCGAGGTTTCCTCATCTGTATAATGGAGATAGTGATGCCTATTGCACAGACCTGTGGTGAAAGGAATGTTTTTGGAGCCTAAAAAACTTGACAAACTGTAGTTGAGGAAGCTTGAAAAGAGGAGTGTTTTCCTTCTCTTCCCCTTGCCCCGTGGCCCTCGGCTTCCCCTTGCGTCTTCTCCAGCCCAGTCTTTGCCTGTCAGTCCTCTTTCTCTCTTGTTGCTTTCCTGAAATATCATCCCTGGGGATGCCTTCCTCTTTCCCTTTGAATTATGTCTGTGACCAAGCCTGATAAAGTGCCGAGTTTGTCTTCATGATGCCAGCCCATTTGTCTCCGGCAGATTCCAGCCTCCATATCTATCACTGGCTCTCGGTGTGTGGGCAGGCTGCAGAACAGGCTCAGGCCCCTTTCCTTTGACAAGGTCATTCTCAGCCATGTAAGGGAAGGAGTTGGAAAACAGGGCTTCCAGATTTTTTTGTTTTTATCATCTTATTTCCCCCCTTTCCTTCTCCCTTTCTGTGCCAGTATGGCATAACAGAAAATAGCATTTTTATAGTGCTTTGAGGAGCTTTACTTATGCTAATCAACCCATTTTATAGATGAGGAAACTGAGGCCAAGGGACAGTAAGACATTACAATAGTTGGTGACTGTATGAGGCAGTGAGATCAGGTCTTCCTGACTGGAACTTTAGCTCTCCAATCACTGAGACATTTGGCTGGACTTGGTCTGGAGTGGGAGGACCTGAGTTCTAATGTGACCTTCACTCCTTATGATCCTGGGCAAGTCCCTTCCCCTTAAAGAGCCTCAGTTTTAAAATGAAGGGGTGAACTATGTAAAAGGAAGAATACTTTGGCTGGAACTTCAAGAGACATATTATTTATTAAATATCCAAGCATTTACTGGAAGACATGCACGCCTTTCCTGAACCCCATTGCATTCATTTTGCCTGGGTTCTAGTCTTGCTTCTCTCTAGCTGGGCTGACTGCACCTCAATCTCCTTGGAGGCTGACCCTCTTCTTTTGTCTCTGTACCCCTAGTGCCTGGCTCATGGTGGGGACTTACTAGGCAATGGTTGATTGACCGATGCCTGATTTGGCAGAGACCTCTCTCTCAAGCAAGCTGGCCAACTCACACTTTACAATCTATGAGGCAAAAGGCCACATTCCACCTTAAAGGGGCAGCAGTCAAGGTGGGGCCTCCCAGCTTGGGTCCTTCTACATACACCAAGCATGTGACAAGCCTGTGATGGCAAGAAATTGGCTGTGTACCCTCGAGGAGAAAAAAGCAGTTAATTTCTTTATTTTACCTTTTGTGTGCCTATACATGGGAGACGCAGGCATTTATGTCCTTTCATAGTGAAAAGAGAGTATGGGAAGGTTGCTGAAAGCCCCAAAGGAGGAAAATCCCTAATTCTGGTGTTTAGAATCATTAAAGAAGAAATCAAGTTAATGACAGCACACGTGTGTTCTCTGGAGACCCACCTCTTAGCACAATGCTTGGCACTGTGTGAGGCCTCCTTCCTTCCTTTCTTCTTCCTTTCTCCTTCCCTCCTTCCCTCCCTCCCTCCCTCCTTCCCTCCTTCCTTCCTTCCTTCCTTCCTTCCTTCCTTCCTTCCTTCCTTCCTTCCTTCCTTCCTTTCTTCTTCCTTTCTCCTTCCCTCCTTCCCTCCCTCCCTCCCTCCTTCCTTCCTTTCTTCTTCCTTTCTCCTTCCTTCCTTCCTTCCTTCCTTCCTTCCTTCCTTCCTTCCTTCCTTCCTTCCTTCCTTCCTTCCTTCCTTCTTTTCTTTCTCTCTCCTTTCCTCCCTCTCTCCCTCCCTTCTTTCTTTCCTTCAGTTAGATCATCTAGTGACTCTTTCAATCTGGTCAATGATGAACAAAAGGAATGTCTCTTCATAAGTTTAATGAAGATACCACCCTCATTCTGGCCACTAGCTATTCTCCCTTAGGATCTTTTTGGGGGAATTAAGACTGGTCACTACTTTGACTATTCCATTTAAAGGACTGATTAAGTCTTTATTCAAAGGGGCCCTGAGAGACTCAGATGGAGACGTGTCCAGTCTGAATTCCTCCAGGGCTTAGAGGGGTACAGAGATGTACACAGGGGCACACAGTTAGTGACAGAGACAGACTTCGAACCCAGGCTTTCTGGAAGCTAGGTCCAACACTCTAACCTCTGTGACACACTCCCTCTCATGGACGTTTCCTTTCATAGCATCGCTACTTGGAGCCGGCTCAGGAACGTGATGCAGCTCTCTGATTTAACAGGAAAAACAAACTTTTAAATGATTATTTTAATTTTTGTTATTTTGTTGTTAAATGATTATTTTTATTTCAGTGATGGTTTCATTTATTATCTTCTGATTCTCATCCATTCAGGGGAGGTTAGGTTGAAGTGGTTCTAGTGAGGACTGTTCCTTGATAGCTGTTTTCAGTTTGCCATTGGTCAGACCGCTGGCCTGGAGGGTAACATAGGGCTTCTTTGGTTATTGTCTTGGGATTGGTCATTGCCCCCCCCCTCCTGGAGGAGACATAGTCAGTACAGTTACCCCTTCCATGAAGTGACCTTCCCAATCATGCAATTTTTTTTGGAGTTTTGTGGAAGCTGCAAATAACACGGGAAAGCCAGCAGACAGCACAGAAAAAGTTTAGAAACTCAGGTGTGTATAATATCAATATATTTTATCTTTTAGTACCACAATAATTCAAACTTCTTCTCTGGTATGAAGGGAGGGCCAAAAGGTTTGATGTGGATTTTCCACACCATGGAGGCCCTGCACTGTAGCCCCCGTGATGTGCAAGGGATAACTGTATTTCTTTTTTCTTGTGTCCTGCTTGAGCACAATTATGGCTTGCTTGATGCTAGGCACAGAGCAGGTGCTAAACTTGTGTCTGTTGAATGATGTGCAAGGCTGAGCTCTGCAGCCTTGGCCACAGGCGGGCTCATGGGACCTTTTCCTGACGCTCCCCTTCTTGATCAGCTGGCAGTGCTTCTCCAGTGCCTGCATTGCTCTCTGTAGGTTTTCCTAACTCTTCTCCCTTCTGGAGAACCCTCCTTCTGCCTGCCTGACCCCGCCTTCTTTGTCTCCCTTGCTCTAGGCCAGGCCCAAGGACAGGTGGGTCTCCCTGGAGTATGCACTGGGGCCCCTTCTCTTTTTATCTCTACCATTTCACTTGGAGATTTTATGGGCTCCGGAGAGTTCAGCTCTGATCAGTATGTGGATTCCCAGGTCTGTGTGTCCAGCTCAGGCCAGCTCAGGAGAGGTGTTACTCTCTGTTGAGTGCCAGCCTCCATCACCAACTGCCACTTAGGCATCTTGAAATAGGTAGTAGGGGGCAGCTCAACATGCCCAAGACAGATCTCTCCCCACAAACACCAAAATCCATTCTGCCAAAGTGATTTTCCTAAAACATAACTTGGACCACAGCACTGCCCCCTTCCCCCAGTAAACTCCAATGACTCTCTGTTACTTCAATTATCAAATATAAAATCTTCTGACTTCCAAAGCCTTCCTTAGTCTGGACCCATCCCACCTTCCCAGTTTTAAATTTTCCTCCTCTGCATACTCTCTATGGTCCAGCAGCACTGACCTACATGAACTTTTTCTCACATGGCTCCCATCTCCCTTCTCTGTGCCTTTGTGGGCTCATCAGCTTTACAATGCTTTTCTTCCTTCCTTTTGCCTCCAGGATCCCTGGAGAATGAGCCCTTCTCTTTCGAGGGCTGCTTAGCCACCTTTGGTGCCCACCTGAATCACCCACCTTCAAGAAGCTGGAGCAAGAATCTGCAGTGGTCACATCCTGGTGAAACTGATGGGCTAACCCAGGGCTAACCCAGACTGACAGGTCTCAAACCCATCGATGACTTAGTGGGGTATATACCCCTGAGCATGTGCAGACATCCCCAAGTGGAAGGGGCAGATGAGAATAATCTATTCCAATGGCCAAGGAAGGTGGCAGGAGCTGTGGAGTTTGGTCAGAGAAGGAATATGCCAAGGCCATCTAGTGCATCTTGGGCCATCGCCACTAGTCCTGACTTTTGTCCTGCCACTGTGCTTCAGTGACTCAGGAAGAGAGAGTGAGGCCAGTGACTTTGTGCAGCCCTGCCTCACTTAAATCCAATTAATGAGCAGGTCAAGAGATCACTTTCCTGATGTTATTGGTGCTCTTTGAAAATGAAGGCTAGAGAGTAGCTCCAATCCCAACTTCTTCAGGAGACCTTTCTTTGTTTCATTGCACACTGTCTCCCCCCAGCCCAAGTCAGTGCTGTTGCATTCCCCTCTGAGATTGCCTTTCATGTGCTCAGTATATCCCTTGAAAATGCCTAGTTATTTACATGTTGCCCCCACCCCCAATTAGCCTGTGAACTCCATGAGGGCAGACACTATTATGTTATTGCTTTTATATCCTCTGTGCCCTGCTTGGAATACAGTGAATGTTTAGTAAATGCTTGTGGCCTGACTGACAAGTCTAGATTTGGGAGTTTGTCCTACTATATACTTTGGAGCTTATGAATCTTTAGTAGGTCACATCCATTCAAAATGTTGCTCTTCGAGTTTTATGGAGTAGTGGGTAATCATAGGCAGCAGTCTGGTCTGTGATAATGGTCCAGGCCCAATACACTTTATTGCTCCATTCTTAGGGATACTGTAGAGTTTGGGGATTTGTGGTCTATCAGCTGATGAAGGATAGTGAACTCCTGACCACGAGATTGTCCTTTTCTAAGCATTTGATGGGGCAGAGTTTTGAAGCCTTCTGGGAAATGGGGCATGTTTCCCATCTCTGCAAACATCCATGTTTGGGCTGTGAAGGACGACTCTTCTGTAACCTTTGGCATCAATGACTTGGTTCCATAGTGCTACCGTCAATACCTCCATGTCTTTAGATAATCCTCAGGATGCAGTCACTTGTTCAGTGTTCCTTTTTCAATATGTTCTTGGTCAAGTGTGTCAGGGTTGCCCATGGAAGACTTTTTGGTTCACTAAATGTTAATGTTAAATGTCTGACACAGAAGGGACAGTAGAGACCATCAAGCCCAATTTTCTTATTTTGCAAAAGAGGAAACAGAGACTGAGAGATGGGGAAGTGACTTGCCCAAGGACAGAGCAAGTCAAGAGAGCTGGGATTTTAACTCAGGCCTTCTCATTTCACATTCATTTTTTCCATTATGGACATACTTGATTTTACTTTACTTTTAAAAAAAATGATTTATTTTATTTTTAATTTATGGAATAGAGTAAGCATTCCCATAACATAGTGTAATAAAAAAAGATGATTGCACATGAAACTCAAATCTTTTATGTACAACTTGCTATTCATTTAAAGAATATATTTATTTTAAAATTGTTTTGACTTCCTTCAATAAATAAAAGTATTCAAACATGGACATAAGAAAGGAAAATCAGAAAACCAGGTAACTCCCAAATGAAATATGAGAAGAGAGAAAGGCGATGGAAAGGGCTGTTGCACAACTGTAGGCTTCAGTTACTTACTGATTGTTTCTGCAAACATGCTCATGAACTTTGAATAAAGTAGTAGCACAATCACCAATTTATTTCTGTGACCTTCTCAAGTTTTTAGTAATGATAATACTAGCTAGCATTCATATAGCACTGAACAGTTTGCAAAACACTTTACAAATATCTCATTTTATCCTCACAATAACCTTGAGAGGTGGGTGTGATTATTATTCCCATTTTGCAGATGAGGAAACTGAGACTGGAAGAGGTCATGTGACTTATCCAGGGTCACACAGCTAAGTGTCTGATTTGAACTCAAGTTTTCCTGACTCTAAGTCAAACACTCTAATCACTACATTTCTGAATGTTTATAGAGATTCTGTTGCTATCATGATTATCCTTTTTTTTTTTTTTAAATCAGAGCTGTAGTCAGGATATATTTTCTTCTGGGTTCTGCCTCCTTCACTCTGTTTTCTCTTCTTTAAGTTTCCCCTTACTTCTCTTTATTCTCCATAGTCAGCATTCCTTGTTGCATGAGATATTCTACTACACTCTTTTGCCTGAATTTGTTCAGCCATCCCCCCAAGAGTTGAAAGGCTGTTTTGTTTCCAGCTCTTTGCTCTTACAGACACTGCACATTTTTGTCCCTGTCCATACAGAACCTCCTTGGGGTATTTTGTTCTAGTAATGGAACCATTGGCTTGAAGAGTATGGGAATATTTGTAACTTTTCTAACACCAAATTGCTCTTCCAAAAGATTGAACTAATCTACAGCTTTCTCTGCAATAGAAGTGTCTTGTCTGTTTTTCTAGAATCAGAAGGCAGCAATGAATGTTATCAGCTTCTACAATCTTTGTCAATTTGACAGGTGCTAGATGGCAGTGCAGACTTGGGCCAAAGTCAACATTTCATTTTTTTTTCTATTTCCCTTTTTCAGCACCAGTGGTTCCTTTGAATAGGTCAGGTTGGAACTGCTGTGTTATTGGTAGGGTTTCCTTATCCTCTGCCATTCTTCTCATCTGATTCTGATTCTTGCCTTTTCTATGATTAGTGATCTGTCTGTCTGCCTGCCAACTCCCAATTCTGTGATTGTCAGTCCTTGTCGGTTACGATCTCATCGATCGCAGTTTTATGATTCTTTTTCTTTCTACTGGCCACGTTCAATACATTGTGACTCTTTTTTGGGGGTGTGTGGCAATATTCCCTAATATCTGGCCTGTTTGAAGAGAGACATGGTGTCCATTGTAGATTGTGACAGTGTTCTCTGTCCTGGCCACACTCCATCTGTTTAGTTCTGGGAACTTCATTTTAGCAAGGACATTCACAAGTTTGAAAGTGTCTAGAGGATGGGGTCTAGCATGATGATGGGTATGAGGACAGTGTCAAATGAGGATCATTTGAGGGAACAGAGTGTGCTTAGTCTGGAGAAGACTCACAGTTCAGCTTAATAGTTGATTTCAAGCATTTGGAGGGCTATCACGTGGAAGGGGTGTTCTACTTCTGTACTTGATCTCAGAGGGCAATGGGTGGGTGATATGGACAATGGCTCTTGGCTTAATGCCAGTATGAACATCTTCAGAAGTAGAACTGTCAGAAAGGGGAATGGCTGTGCCTAACTGGAAGATCTGAAGGGGAAGGATTTATGGAGGGGATTTGCCATCAGTTATGGCTGGGCTAGATGAGACAGCCTCTGAATTTCCTTGCAATGTTAAACTTCTGTGATTCTATGAGTTATGTTGGAGGTAAGAGACATCAAGATTTTAAAATATTTGATATTTGTTTTCTTAAGATGAGGTTACTTCCCTTTCAAGGAATTGTCTGATGGAAAAAAAAGACAGGCTAGTTATGTGGCAAGATAGAGGGGTGACGGGTGGATAACCAGAGTGCTCTATGTTATACTCCCAGTGATGGGGAATGCTGTTTGGTAGACTCCCTTACAAGGAACTTTTAGAAGAACATGGACAGCAGTAGTATAGAATGGGAAGAGAGAGAATGCTTAAATTTATGAGAACACATATCCTTTAGATGATTTGAATATAAGGGATGACTTTCTGGGAGGGAAAAGGGGAAAGGATGTTGGGGGATGAAGGTCATGTAAAATACATCAATAAAACATATGTGCATATAAACATTTTCCTTCTTGACAGTGTCTTATGCCTCCTGGGCTGCCCCAGGAGGGATAAGACACTTTTAAAGAATTCTAGGTCAGGTCATCCAAATCATCTCTTAAAACTTAACTACTATGCCCTAGGACTTTGCTATGTACTGGGAGCATAGAGAGAACAATGTAACACTCTTCCCTCAGGGAGCTTTTGTTTTAAGTCATGGGGGGAAAGAGAAGATTTTGAAATCTGTTCTAGGTACCTCAGATGCCTGCTGGTTTTCCTTTTTCTGGTTTTCCTTTTTATCTCCATCATGAGTTAGAGCAAATATTTGCCAACAGAGTCACCATCATTTAGGAACCATTTACTCCTTTAAATTTTTTAAATTATTGTATTTTTAATTTATGGGATAAAACAAACAGTTCCATAACAGTATAATAAAAACGACAATTGCCCACGAAACTGCAAATCTATTATGTACACCTTGCTATTCCTTCTCAATAGATAATAAAGTCATTATGTCCATTTCTTTTTTTCTTCTTTTCCTTTTCCTCCGCCCTTTTTTAATCAGAAGAGCAATGACTTTTGCAGCTTCTGCTACCTTGTGAAGGATGCAATGATGAGCAGCAGAAGTCAGCATTTTATTTGTATTTATCTTCTATTCCTGACAGAGATATTGCTACACCTGGCTCCTGAGTCATTCCTAGGCACCAAGCTTGAGATCTGTTTCCTGCATTCTTTTGTTGAGCTGCTCTCTGTTCTGCTCTTCAGGATTCTCTTTCACTGGTTTTATTCCCAGCAATTTCCTCCATAAATTTCCTTACGGCAGTTGCTCATGTCATAAGCTGGTGGGCACTAACTTGATTTAAAGGCAGTTAGGTGGCATAGTGCCACACTTAGGAAGACTTTAATTCAAATCTTGCCTTGGACACATACTAGTTGTGTGGCCCTGCTCAAGTCCTTTAAGCTGTCAGCCTCAGTTTCCTCTTCTGTAAAATAAGGATAATAATAGCACGTATCTCCTGGGGTTGTTGTGGGAATCAAATGAGATGCCATAGGTAAAGCTCTTTGAAAACCTTACAGTGACATATGATTGCTATTATTAAACAATTTATTAAAGAAAAACCCCCTTCTCGAAAATGCCTTTCTTATGCCATGTATGGTGAGAGACTCAGCAGGAAGAAAACATCGGACCCATATCTCCCAGTTCCGAGCATTTAACTCTTTGAGCATTCCATTCCTGTTGTTTTCTAGAAGGTCTAGTCCAAACTTGGAGGCTAAGAAAGATGAAATGGGATCTTAGTCCTAGATGAATTATAGTAATGATTCTGGTCAATTATGGAATGGAGATTTTCATCTTTGCCTTCCATCACCAAATTGACTGGATCATGCAGTCTAATATTTGGGGAAGATGGCAGTACTTCTACACTGCTGTTTTAATTATGCACAGCTTGAGAATTCATCCAATTACTGAGAATTATAAATACTGCCGAGAAAATACGGAAGAAAAAGTATCTTCATATTCTTACGCCCACCATGGACTGTTTTCCCTGGTTGATTACCCTTCAGCAATCTCCCTGGAGTCTGGGGAGGATGCTGGAAGGGTAAACATTTTGATACTGAGCTAACAGCATCAGATGAAGCCCAGGAGTTTCCTTTGTATGGACATGATAATCTGAATATAAAGTGTGGTGCTTTTGGAAATGCAATAAATTTATTTTTCTTTTCTTTTTTCTTTTTCATAGTATTTTATTTTTTCCCAATTACATGTCAAGACAATTTTTAACACATTTTTTCTTTCTTTTCTTTTGCTTTTTGGAGGGCAATTAAGGGGTTAAGTGGGGTTAAGATTTGCCCAAAGTCATGGCTCATGGCTAGTAAGTGTGTCAAGTGTCTGAGGCCGAATTTGAACTCAGGTCCTCCTGACTTCAGGGCCAGTGCTTTATTCACTGTGCCACCTAGCCGCCCCTTAACATTTATTTTTCTAAGATGTTGAATTCCAAATTATTCTCCCTCCCTCCTTCCTTCCCTCCCCTCTTTCTAAAATGGTAGGTATTTTGATATAAGTTATATGTGTGCTATCATGTAAGACATATTTCCATATTAGCCACAATTGTGAAAGAAGAAATGGATCAAAAGAAAAAAAATGTTAAAAAATAATAAAATGAGCAAAAATAATATGCTTCACTCTGCATTTACAGTCTGTCAGTTCTTCCTCTGGATGTGGATGGCATTTTCCTTCCTGAGTCCTTTGGACTTGTCTTGGATCGTTGTGTTGCTGAAGAGAGCTGAGTCATTCATGGTTGATTATCACACAATGCTGCTGATACTGTGTACGATGTTTTTCTGGTCCTGCTCATTTCACTTTAATGCACCAAATTTACAATTAAAGGGCCTGAGCTAAAATTCCATTTCTGCATCTTAGTACCTGAATGATTTGGGGCAAGCCATTTGACTCTCGGGCCCTCAGTATCTTCATCTATTAAATGAGGAGGTTGGCCTAGACATGGCCTCTTCCCTCTCTAGACCTACGTTCATGACCTCTCTGGGACTCATTTTGCACCATCATGATCTCCATAACGACCATCATCTCCATCACCATCACCACCATCCAACATTTTATGTAGCACTTTAAGTTTTGTGAAGCACTCTACATATGTGAGCTCATTTGATCTTCACTACAATCTTATGAGGTAAGTGCCATTATTATCCACATTTTGTAGATAAGAAAGCTGAGACTGAAAGCATCTAGGTAACTTACCCAGTATTACACCCCAAGTGGGTGTCTGTGGTAGGACTGGAACTCAGGTCGTCTACTTATTGTTCCACCTGCTGCCTCTAAGATGTCATGGCATTTGTCTGGAAGTTCTCGAGCAGACCTGTGGTCCATTCTAATTCTGTGGACAATGAAGATCAATTCTGTTCAAATCAACAGTCTTGTTTCTAAGTAGTGAAGATATAAAAGATAAACTTGTCCCAGATGGGTTTGGCTCAGAAATGGCTCCCCTGGAGAGCCTGTCTGATCTCTAAAAGGCTTCAGTTCGAGTTTGCTCTTAACATCTGCAAGCTCTCAGGTGTTTCTATTGGGCTGTGTTTCACATACAGGCAGTGGCATCATTCCCAGCATGATGGATATCTGGAGTCCTGGCAAATAAAATGAGTTTTCATCCTAAGTTCAGGACAGTGCAGGTCAGAATCATTTCCCCAGGACTGGAAGGGGATGCTGAGCTTTGCGTTTCACCATGGACAGCTCCAGCTTTGTGTGCTATGCTCTTAACTCTGATGCCAGGAAAGAGAATGGGCCCTCATTTTGCTTAATGCTTCCCACCTGAAGCGCACAAAGGACCAACACAGAAGATCCCTGAGATTAGAATTTGGATATGGATTTATTACCTTGGGACTGTCAGGGTAACTTGCCCAAATCAGACAGTGGGTCGGCACAGACCATGTGCCGGTTTTTGTAGAGACTGAATATCCAGGTTACTTAAGCCAAAACTACAATCAATGATTGGTCAGTGTACATTTGAATTTCCCACCGGTAAGAAGTTCACCCTAAGCTGAGGGACAGGAAGCCTAGGATGGGGTGACTAGGAGGGGCCAGGGGATGGAGACATATTGAGATCAGGTGATGATTAGGAGGGGCCGAGGACATCTGGATCAGGTGAATAGAAGGGGGCAGGGGACAAGGGGTGATGGAGAGTTTACCCTAGCCTGAAATTCTGCTCACTGATCAGTTGGGGGAGAGAAGGGTGGGGGTGTCTGCTTAGAGATCAATTAGGGGAAGGGGAGGTTGAGTTGTGTCCAACACCACCCACACCCTTATCCCCCAAAGAGCAAAGGCCCTTTGGCTAGTAGACCAGGCCATCTTTATCACCTACCTAGATTGTTGCAATATACTTTCTGCAGATTTTCCCACCAGGTTTCTGACTTGTCCTTCCTCCTGCCTCCTCACTTATCTTCCTTACCCAGAGATCTTGCTTAAGAATCTTCAGGGGCTCCCTATTATCTGCCAAATAATGTTCAGATTCCTCTGTCTGACTTTTAAAGCCTTCCACAATCTACCTTATTACAACACACACTTTTGACAAAGTTCCTGAAACATACCTTAACCTTTCCCTGGTAAATGTCATTTATTTTGGTAATAAAAGGTCACTTAACTCATTATTTATGAAGAAAGGAAGTGGAATTCAAATCCACTTTAGGACTTTTAAGATTCTCAGTGTTCACTCAATATTTCTTCTTAAAATGCCCCACTCCCCCTTTTAATAAGAATACTAATGATAGCATGTAGATGGTGCTTTAAGGCTTGTAAGCATTTCACATGGCTCTTCTCATTTCATCCTCATAGTGGTCCCACCAAGAAGCTGCTACTATTATCTTTATTTTATGTATGAGGAAACTTAGGCTCAGAGACATCAGCTTTGCCCAGAATCATAGAGCTAATATGTGCTGGAGGGAGGAGTTGAACTTGGGGCTTCTGGCTCTAAAGCCAGCATTATAGCCACACAATCACCCGCTGCCCGGGGTAGCAGATAGAGGCAGTCATTGTTTTGGAATGAGTTGGGGGAACCATACTTGGAGAAACACCAGATCCATACACTGCAGAACCTCAGTCAAGGTGTGTGCACCTGCTACAAACAGAGTCGGGACTTTTCTAAATCACTGTATCCATGGAGCTCAATGACTTCCAAAGTATGGTCGTAAGGATACATGTAGCTTCTAACAACGGACTCTTTGCATCTAAAAATGAACACACCTTTATGCTATGAGCTCACATTGCTTAGGCCACAATCCAAGTGTTAACTAGTGAGCATTCATTAGGAAAAGTATAGACTAATTAGCATGTGAAAACAGTGCACTCAAACTATCTGCAGGTAGGCTAGGCTGGACAAATTTCATTTTCAAAATTCTTGAAGTGTGCTCTCCAAAGCTCCCTCCCAACGGCATTACCCTGCCCTGGGAGAATTGTGAATATGTAGAACAAATCCGAAAAGCACTAACTTTGATTTCAGCTCTTATTTAAAAACTAAATGTAATCTTTATTTCCCCCATCCCCTTTAGAGAACCTCACTAGCCCTCAACAGCAGCCGATTCGAATTCTGCATGGTAGATGAAGTGATTAGTTATGAGTTAGAATAACCAACTGAAATCTGGGTGCCCGGGGTTTTCACTGAGGTAAAAGGTGTCTCATAGTGGAATCTGGAACAAATGTTGTTGCAATTCTACAAGCAATTGAGAATCTAACCTTGGAGAAAAAAAGAAATAAGGTTTCTGGTGTCTGTTGGCAGTGGACACAGAAAAGGATTTTGTGTGCCAGTGGAAATGTCTAAGCCCAAAGAAGATGAAATTTATGTCATTATCTCCCTGCCTCTCTTTCTGTCCTTTTTCTCCTTCTCCTCACCTTGTGGCCCTTTTCTCTCTTTCATCCAAATGTTTGCTTGTACCAAATAAGGTAGGCTTCTGTGGTTAGGGGTCAGATCCAGGCTCCAAGATGATCCTTTTAGTTTGGACAGAAAGTGCCCAGATGAAAATGGTCTCCTTTCAACAGCTTTGGCTGACTAGGAGCAATTAGAGATTGAATAGACTGATGAATAAGAAAAGGAGGCTTACCATGGTTACCCTGGACCAAGGGGCCCCCTCTCCAAAGGGGTCCTGCTCTTGGCTCTCATGAAGCCTGGAATTTTTCGGGGGGGGGGGGAGTGACCTGACCCATCCCCACCCCCCAGGATCAGGTTTTTCTCACACTTTCTGAGTTTTGCCTTCTCCCCAGGGTAGAACTCCAAGGAAAGTCCCTAAACAAAGCTTAATAGTGAATCATTCCCCAAAAGGGATTAAAGAGTCCCTTCTAGAAAAGATATTCGCTGTACAAAAGTGATATAGACAAAGCCAACAAAAGAAATGCTTGAAACAGAAGAGCCTCATTTTGCACATTGACAAATATTTTAAATATAGCCACCTCCTATTATGCATTAAGGACATCTCGTTGAGACAAGTCGACAGGTATTCATTCACATTTCCCAAGCATCTGCTGTTTCTCAGCCCCCACCCATCCAGATCTCTCAGAGAGCAGTTCATGGCTCTTTTTAGTCTATTTAGGTGCAGGATGTCCCTATCCTTGGTCATCTTTTCTGACAATGGGGTAGTCACAGGAAGCTTATCCCACTGGGCAGGGGAGACTGGTTCAGGGAGCCAGGAGTCCTCAGACTCTCAAGGTGGCTGCTAAGGCTGAAAAGATCCATTTCTCTGTACCTCTGGTGGTAGACCTCCTGTGTCCAATGAAAGGCAAAGTGTGCTGAAGAGGTCCAGGTTTAGGCTCACTTAAGTAAGCCATGTGCCTGGAGGAAAGAGGAGGGAGCCATGCCAGAAGTCCAAGGAAGAGCTTCCCCAAGGGAAACATTCACGGTGAGCCCCCAGTTCCTTGGCTCCTGCCCTTTCCCTCTCCTGCTTCGTTGGAACTCCAGTAGCCCTTTTGTTTGAACTGTGGTGTATTATGGGCATGTGTGTTTGTGTCTTATCCTTATTCTGCTGCTGGACATCCCCAGGGTAGGGACTGCTGCCCCCAGCACCAGCACACCTTTACACTCAGCAGAATAACAAGAAGGAATTCCAGTGCTCAGGTAGAACAAGGCCAGTGGGGTGGGAGGGTAGATTGCAGGGAATGATGGAGAATGAGCCTGCAAAGGTACGTTGAAGTGAGAGGCCAAGGCTCCTTTTCCTGGAGGACGACTTCTAGGCCAGTCCTCTGATTTTAGAGCTGAGGCCAGGCTCTGAACCTAGGCCTTCTTACTTCGAATGCCTAGTGACTGTGTGCTCTGGAGGGTGTGCTTGTTCCCTCTTTTCTCAGAGTGGGTGCTTCTGTTAGCTGGCAGTGGCCATTTAAAAAAAACAGTTTTTCCTTTTTTGATGTGAGATTTTGTTAGGATAGGATTTTTCTTCCCTGTTACTCTCTTCCTCCCCATTCCTAATTCCCCAGAGACTCTGGCCTCTTTTACAAGATCCTCCACCTTCTGACTCCAGGCATTTTCTCTGTCTGTCCCAAATGTCTGAGGCTGGATTTGAACTCAGGCCTTCCTGGCCCCGGTCCAGCCCCCTCTGCATTATGTCACCCAGATGCTTCCATAATAGCTTGAATGTATATGCGACTTAATGTTTGCAAAGTATTGGACATACGGTATCTCATTTGATCCTCACAACAACCCTGGGAAGTAGGTGCCATCATTATGCCAACCTTACAGATGAGGCAACTGAGGGTGAGTGAGCTGTCTTGAATAATAATAGAGCATTTATTAAGGTTTTCAAAGTGATATGTATGTAAATATACCTTTATATTGTCCCACTTGATCTTCACAGTGATTTTGGGAGGTAGGTGCCTAGCAATTGGCCCTAGCAGTTTCAGATGGGGAAAATGAGGCTTTGAGGTTAAGTGACTCATCCAGCATCACACAGCTAGTGTGATTCTGAGGGAGGATATGTGAACTCAGGCGTCCAGAACTCAGGTTCAGAAAGCCGTCTTGATGAGTCATGATTTGTCAGGTCCCACGTATGAGAAGAGAGGTGGCCTCTAAGTCCTAGATAAGGGAGCTTTGGGATAGGGCAGTCTTCAAACTCCTACAGTCTTCTACTATATGAATCAAGGGTGAATGTCCAGGCCTAGGGAGGTAGTGTGCCCTTGATACTTGGCCTGACTAGCTCCCCAACTTTTCAGTTCTGACTACGATAGGTTAAGAAGGGATCCATATCCTGGAGTGCCAGCAGACATCAGAGTTGTGGATGGTGAGAGGATTTTCAAATGTCATATGAGAACCAACTTTGTGTTGATGCTGTCTATGCACATATATGTTTTTTACAAATACAAATTGCTGATACTTTGTTTCTACATCACCTAAATTTCCCACTGTATCCCTCTTTCTGCCTCCCAGTGAACCATCCCATGTAAGAAAGAATTCATTTTCTTTTTCTTTTTTTTTTGAAGAAATAATTTTTTAAAAAAGGAATCAATAAAGCCAATCAGTCCATTGGGGAAATCTGAAAATATATGCCAGGTGGTTCTAGCCCTAAGGACCTCCCAGCTCTGCAAGGTGTGGGGAGAGGTGCCTTTGACCTTCTGTTTGGGTTGGGCACTCCTTCTGAACCTCACCCCCACTCGCGATTACGTTGTGGCTGTCCCTTCTGTTCATGCCGCTTCAGCTGGGCGCCCTTTGCCTCGCCTCATGCAGCTCTTTTCATCCCCCTCTGAATTAATGTTCTTGCTCATGCTCTGACCTCACTGGCAGCCACGCCCCGCGGGCACCTGCTGTGGGCACTTTGCCAAGAAGGGCCACTCTTTCATGTGAGACAGGGGTGAAGGAAGTGATAGAGTGGGAAGGCATCTGAGTGATGTGCGATGAGGAGGATGGCAGAAGAGGAATTTCTGTAACTGACCTCTTTTTTATTGAAATATCAGGCAAGATTCTCAACTGAGAGAGTGGCGAGGAGGGAGATCCAGAGGGAATTTTGGGAGGGATGAAAAGGTTTTGGAAAAGCTGCTGGGTTAAATGGAATATTGAATAAATTAGGGGGGTATAGAAGGGTTGCTTTGCTGCGATGAGGGCTCACTTGGAATTATTCAACACTAGATTTTAGTGGACTCAGCACCATTTCCTGATTTTCTCCAAGTCTGTTTAGCAGCTCACAAATAGGAGTGAAGGGGGCAGATGGTGGGAGTAATTAAAGGGCTTGGGAGAGTAAGACTGGTCATAGGATAAGGAGAGAGAAGTGGATAGTGTAGAATTTGATTTGTTCACCAAGGGGCCTCGGTAGGGAAGAGAAGAGAGTCTAGCCAGGGTAGGGTGGAATGGCCTGGGAGAGACCTGGACCCAATATTCAAGAGACTGGAGGTCACTGGAGATGAAGAACAGGCTTAGGGCTTGTAAGGTAGCTGGGAGGACTGGGAAAAACCTCTTGCAGGAAGTGGGCTTTGAACTGAGTCTTGAAGGAAGCCAGGACAGCCAAAAGGGGGAAATGAAGGGGGTGAGCATTCCCAATGTGGGGGCGGTTAGTGCCAGAGCACAGATTCCACTCTTGAAAAATCTCACATTATGCTTTAGAGAATTGTGTGCCCACTGATGGGCTGAAATGAGCCTAGCAAGTGTGGAGAGCCAGCATGGCACAATGCAAAGGGCACCTGGTCTGGAGTCCAATGCCTCCTCCTTAGTAGCCATGTGACCTTGGCCAGCTCAGCCCATTCTTCTGGACTTTGGTTTCCCAATCTGTAAAATGAAGAGGCCTGTCCTCTAGATGCCACTTCAAACTGGAGATCTGACTCTATGGGAGCTATAGAAAGAGGAGTGTTTTGGCTCTAGAAATTGCTGAAGACTGTCAAGGGGCTGTAAGCAGTGCTGAAGAGAGGGAGGAGCCCCACTCTTCCAATGCAAGCATGGATCCCAGCAGCATTGGAGGGAGGGAGGCTGTTCCCAGATCCTTCAAACAGAGTTGATTTTTTGTTTTAAGTCAGAAAATAAAATGACTGATTTACTTCAAGTCTCAGTTCAAGCATGGCATTGTACGTGAGGCCTTGCTTGATCCCCACTGGCTGCCAGTGCCCTCCTTCCCTCTCCAATCATCTGCTATTTATTTTTCATGTACCTCTAAGTTGTCTCTGCTATCTTCTTTGTAGACTCCCCAAGTATAAGCACTGTTGTCTTTGGACCCCTGGGGCCTGGCATCTCGTTGAGTTCCATCCGTGCTTCTTGGCTGACAGATTGAGGAATACTTTCATGTGGTTTACATGTGGCCACAAGAGAAGCTCAGATTCCCTTCTTATGAAAACCTTGTGTCTCCTGATGCAAACTTGGCCCGGGATGGAGAATAGGAGATGTGTGTGTACCATGTGAAGAAGATGGTCCCAGTCACCGGACTACCGTCTGGGGGTGATCCCAAGGCAGATGTTCAGAGCAGATTGTGACAAAGCTGCAGATGTATGCATTAGCATAATTGTGAAGCCAAGTCTCAGAACAGAAGCCAGATGTTTCTGGGAGGCAGCCAGATGCGGGAGCGTTTGCGAATTCCAGTTCAGTGCTGGTGCTTTGTGCCAGCTGTATCCTAGATGTTGAAATGGAGCCTAATTTATGCCAGTTGTACTCAGAGTCTGTGTTTGCAGACTCTAGTTTAGACCAGCAAAGGAACACACTGTGTATTTCACTAGAAGTGATTCTTTGCTAACGATTTGGAAAGGCCACCTCCTATAGGAAGCGCTCTTGAATTGAAGGGAGGCAGATGGGAGTTTTCCTCTTTTTCCCATGCTGCCCCTGGTTGCAGTGCTCCTCTGTATCTAGAAGCTGAGATGCCTGGGGGGGGGGGGGGCAGACAAGTTAAATGAGCTTGCCATGACCGCACAGCTAGGATGTGTGAGAAGCAGGACTTAAACTCAGGGCTTTGCATCGTGGTCGGCTGGTTCTCTTTCTGCCTGTGCCACATTGCTTCTCAAAGGAACCTGTACCATCACTTAATAAATGTTTCAGATGATGATGTTAAAGCAAGGACATATTTATTATACTGATTTCACCTGCCTTGGCCTGGGTCAATCAGTCTCGTTGTCTGATATGTTGGAGCTCCACCATCAACTCTTGATGTTAGGTTTTGTAGCTTTAAAGCTAGAGGAGAACTCAGTTCTACTGAGGCCCGGAGACGTGGGGCTTGCTCAAAGCCACATAGCTAGTAACTGGCTGGGCTGGAACGGGAAGGGCAGTCCTCCGATTCCCAGGCTGGGACACCTTATTTCCAGTCATCACGTCTCTCAGCTCTCATTTTCTTCATCTGCAGAAGCAAGAAATGCGCTCTTGTTTCCTTCCAGTTCTAACATTAAATGTCATGTAAGTAAGTGTATCTTCCACATACTTAATGGTAGAAGCACAAATAGAGGACCTGATGCCTTTCTGAGTCAGAAACGTGGCATATTCGGTGGTCTCCATTGCCATGAGGCAGTGTGCTGACGTTTATTTCCATGGTTCTCTTCTCATGGCTCTGTTATAGTATCATTAGGGCTCCCTCCATCTATGCAATGCTCTCCCTATCCGGCACTCCTCATGCTCCAGGACCTTGTTCATGGCCTTCCAGAAATTTTCCAGAGGGAGCTTTAAAGTCAGGCTTTGATGAGATGCCAGTGGATTCCTGCTCTTGTCATTGTGTGTGCTCCCTCTCTCTACAGCTGCGGACTGGGCTTTCTCCACCCACCATTTCATGCACGTGTCAGCCTGGCCACATCCTTCCATAAATCTGCCAGGGAGGATTATTTGAGCTGACGGCTTCAGTGAGACTTCAGTGGATTCATGATGTCATGTTGGTGACATGTGGCAGCCTCACTAAACCTGCTATGTGTGTTTCCATTGACCATTGGGTCACTTGAAGGTGTGGTTTTTCTGAGATTCAGAAATTCTATGATCCATAGCTAACTGCCATCATGGGGAGGCCACTGCCATTTGGCAGGTGACAACTAGGCTTTGAATGCTTTGACTGTAATGACCAGTGAATACACTGCAGGTAAAATGTCCTTGGAAATGAAAACCCACCCTTGCTCCCACCTTCCAACGTCATCAGAGCAGGACTGTGACCACTGTGACTGTGCTTTGGCAAAACAAACAAAACAATGAGTGTCTTAAACTAGCATTTTATCAGACTGTTTTCCCAGGGAAGCATTAGGTGAAAACATTTCCAGAAATGCTGGCACCTTCACAGCCCCAAGATGGATGTTTGTTTTCCCTGAGCCAGTGGAAACAAAACCACATTTGGACATGTTGGTGGGAGGACCTGACATTTCTAATAGGAATGAAGGTTTGGAAACTCTCAAAAATTGCATAAATGTATCAGTGCATGAGCTCACAGACCTCTTGATCTGAGGCAAATACAGTCCCTTAGGGGCCCTGGTGTAATACAGCCCAGCACATCAAATGTTTCACAGCTTCTCAGGCAGGCAGCTGGCCCAAAGGTGCATTTTTCTTAACCCACAATTGCAAGTAATTTAGTTTCTAAGACTATAATAACTCTCTAGGGGAGCTAGAGAAGAAGACATTGGGGAGGTTTTAGCCCTCCTTATATAATGGCTATGCAAAATAAATGTGCATTCATGGCCATGGTGGGATGCTAGATTCTAAGAAGTCATATTTCATCTGGGTCTAAGGGAAGGAAGTAGTTGAAAACTATACCTGGGGCTGAGAAGAAGAGGACAAAAATTGGAGCCTTGGAACTTGGGCTGTGAGAGTTGGTCAGAGGAGATGGACTGATCATCCTTGTACTACTATTGGGTCTCCATTTGCTGTGCCAAAAAATGAAAGAGTTCCCTAGATTAGGGACTGTTAGCTGAGGTCTTTGGGCCCCTAAGGAGTCACGGATAGACTTCAGAGAGTCCTAGTACTTGATTGGGAAAATGGCATCTTAACTTTGATTTCCCCTTCTGGTTCCAGTTCTGATTTTACAAATGTTGCTGTCATGCCTCAGTTTCAGTTTCATCCTGGAACTTCCCTTGGACATGTTGGTCCCCTGCTAGCATTGGGGTCTTCCTCTCTGGGTCTCAGATGCTTCCTAGTTGTGTGGCCTTGAGCAAGTCACTTCACTTCTATTTGCCTCAGTTCCCTCAATTGTAGAATGGGGATAACAGAACTTATCTCACAGGGTTGTTGTGAGGATCAAATGAAATAATATTTCTAAGTACCTAGCAATACCTGGCATTCTATAAATTAAATCAGCTTCTTCTTCTCTTTCATCATCTCCTCTTCCTTTTACTCCTCCTCCTTTTTCTTCTCTCTCTTCTCTACTTTACCTTATTTCAGCTTCCTCTTGCAAGGGCCTAAGGTGCTCCAGTTCACATCATTGCTAATGAAACTAGATCATTAGAGAAGTGTTGACAAATTTCTTCCATTTCTTATCGATGTGTTGTCCTTCTGGCAGTTTAATCTATGACTGTTCTTGGGATGATATGGTGCCATTGGATCTTTGACCAAGCTCTCCATAAGCTGATTGTAACCTTTTACCATCCTCCTTCATAGTGCTTTACAGTTGAGTTTATATTTTAAACTGCTGGTGCTGGTGTTTGCATCATTTTTCTAAGTGACAAAGATTGTTGTCTGACTTGAAATAGTTTCTGGACTCCGTTGACTTCTTTTCTCATGGTGACTACTTTTGTCTGTTAAACTTGCAGGGATGATGATAATAAGGGTCAGTGTCCTTGCCTTTTTGCCATTTCCCAGTTTTTTCTACCAATGGGTTGTTTGAATCATACAGGTCGAAGCTGTCACAGTTGCAGGCACTGCCCTCTTCTCATCTCTGTTCTTTCTTCTGTTTGATTTTTTTTTGGCTTTTACTTTGATGACTGTCCACAGACAGTGTGTTCTAAAATGACTCATATCAGTCACCAACCATTGGTGCCCCATCAGTGTTCATGGGTTAAATGACCTTTTATGGAAAAGACTCAGATCTCTCTCTCTCTCTCTCTCTCTCTCTCTCTCTCTCTCTCTCTCTCTCTCTCGGTAGGGGTCCAGGCTTAGAACCAAGAGACCAATTCTTTAGTGCTGCCTCTGATGGATAGTTAAATGGTTTAATCTCTACACATTCTAGGCCAGCACTTCTTTTTTTTTTTTTTAACAAATGCTTTATTAACTTCTGTTTTACATCATTCATTTCCGCCAGATTTTGAGTTACAATCATTTTCCCCCCATTATTCCCCTACCCAACCTCCCAGAATAGCAGTCCCACAAGATATCGATTCCTCCAATCTGCTCTCTCCCATACCTTCTCCCATACCCCCTTCAACTTTTCCATTAGAGGAAGGTGAATCTTTGTGTCCCAATGCCTGCACATCTTATCTCCCAATTATAAGCAAAAGAGTATTAATAATAGTATTTATATATATTTGAAACATTTAATGTTATGACCTCGAATTTCAGATCCGTTTCCTTCCTCCCTTGTCACCCATTCCCTCTTGGGAGATAAGTAATAGATAAATAATTCAGTATATGTTGTACATGTCTGGCTATGCAAAACATTATCATAGTAGATATATTGTACAAGGCTGCTTATAACTCCCTCCCACTGATCCCACCCCCCACCTGGTCCATTCCCTACATGATCCTGTCCCTCTTCTATAGTGGGTACTTCCAACCTCCCCTCACCCCAAGGATGCCCTCCCATCCATCATCCCTCCTCCCATCCCCCTTCTCCCTATCCTGCTGCAGGTTGAGATATCCCATTTAGTATGTATGTCATTTTCTCCCTGAACCAAATTCAATGGGAATGTGGTTTTGCCTTTTTAGCCTTCCTTATTCTCCCTCTCTTTTGCAACCACTTCCCCTTGCTTCTTCTACATGGGATAGTTTACCCTACCCTGTCTCTCCCCATCTCCTCTTGCCACTTTCCTCTCTCACCTCATAATTTCATCCCTTGAGTATTCTCCCTTCCCAACAAATTCAACCTATGCCCTCTATCCATACATAACTGTAACCATATACACACATATTCACATATGTATTCATATGACCACACCCCCTTCTTCCATTATTTTCATAGTGAGAAAGATATCATCAGTCACAGTTATTGCTTTTCCATACAGGAATGTAAATAGTTCAACTTTAATAAGTTCCTTTTGATTTCTTTTCCCTGATTACCTTCTCAGGCATCTCTTGATTCTTGTGTCTGGATGTCAAATTTTCTATTCAATTCTGGTTTTTTCCTCAAGAATGCTTGAAAGTCCTCTATTCCACTGAATGACCATATTTTCCCCCTGAAACAAAATACTCAGTTTTGCTGGGTAGGTGACCCTTGGGTTCATTCCCAGTTCTTTTGCCCTCTGGAATATCATATTCCATGCCCTTCAATCCCTCAGTGTAGAAGCTGCCAGGTCCTGGGCTATTCTGATTGTGTTTCCACAATATTGAAATTGTTTCTTCCTGGCTGCTTGAAGTATTTTCTCCTTGATCTGGGGATTCTGGAACCTGGCTATAATATTTCTGGGAGTTTTCTTTTTGGGATCTTTTTCAGGAGGTGATCGGTGGATTCTTTCAACCTCTATTTTTGCCCTCTGGATCTAAAACATCAGGGCAGTTCTCCTTGAGAATTTCTTGAAGGGTGATTTCTAGGTTCTTTCCTTGATCATGGCTTTCAGGTAGTCCAATAATTTTTAAATTGTCTCTCCTGGATCTATTCTCCAGGTCAGTGGTTTTTCCCATGACATATTTCACATTGCCTTCTAATCTTTCGTTTGTTTGGATCTGCTTAACAGCATCTTGATTTCTCATAAAGTCATTAGCTTCCATTGCTCCAGTCTAACTCTGAAGGAATGAATCTCCTCAGTGAACTTTTGAGATTCTTTTTCCATCTGGCAAATTCGACTTTTTAAGGCATTCTTCTCCTCATTGCCCTTTTGGGCCTCATTTGCCATTTGAGTTAGTCTATTTTTTAAGGTGTTGTTTTCCTCAGTCAGGCTGTTGACCCTCATTTCATATTTTTCCTGCATCCTTCTCATTTCTCTTTCCAATTTTTCCTCCACTTCTCTTATTTGATTTTTAAAGTCCTTCTTAAGGTCCTCTATGGCCTGCAACCCGCTCATGTTTTCCCCTAGGGCTTTTGGAGCAGGACTTCTGACCTCACAATCCTTTTCCCGCTCTATGCCCCCAAAATAGGAGTCTAGGGTTGCATTTTTCTGTTTCCTTTGCCTTGGCATGTTGCCACTTAATTGCTTGACTTTTGGGCTTGTTGCCACACTATGGCTTTAAGGCCAGATAAAGGAATTTTCGTCCCGAACGTGTGGGGGGCAACTTCCGTTTCTGGCAAGCTATAAACCCACCCACAACTTCCACCCTAGATCACAATCCAGATCCAGGAGGTTAAAGCAAGAGCGATTACCCCCCAAGACTGATCGCTGGATCTCCCCACGATTTGTAGGCTGGGAGCCCGAGCTGCCTCTGAAAACTACAAAATGGCGTGTCTCCTCAGCGGCTTCTAGCCCCCAGGGGAGGGAGCTGACGCATTCCCCAAATACTAGTCCCAAAGTCCATAGGACACTAACCTCTTACTTTGTCCTAGGCATGTCTATATTGATAATTCTGGAGTTGCCACAGCTCCTGGTGTTCTGGGGTTCCTCCAGCTGGCTGCTGGCCCTGCCGCCCTGGGGCTAAAACCTCAGCTCACGCGGACCTGGGCTCGGCTCGGCTGGGCTCCTGCGCTCTGCGCGTTGCCGGCTCCCAGACCGCTGTGCTGGTCCTTCCTGCAGGGCTGCTGGGCTGTCCTCAGCGGGAGGTTAGCTTCTCTGTGTCGTTCTGTGGGTGCTGGGGCTCCAGAAGTTGTTCAGAGTCCCCTTTTACATAGTTTGGGGGGAATCTGGGGGCAGAGTGGCTTGGATGAGCTGTTTCTACTCCACCATCTTGGCTCCGCCCCTAGGCCAGCACTTCTTAAACTGTAGGTCACAACTCCATATGGGGTCATGAAAAATTTGGCAACAGTAAAAGGTTTCTAAACATGCAATGAACAAAAGTTAATTAAAAATCAAATCTTAATGAATCTGAGATGTTTCTGACAGCGCTTGTCTGAGTTGCAAAGGGCAACTGTACTGCAACCTTGGTTCTGAACACAAAGCTTGTGCACTTTGCTCTGCCAATGCCCTCAGGCCATGCAACTGAGAGCTGCAGGAATGTGGAAAGTGTTCCTGAGGGGGAAAAGTTTAAGAAGCCCTGCTCTAGGCTACTCTCTGAGATTAGAAATTGCTGAGAAGTTGCCAATCTGCAATGGTAAAGGGAGTTTCCTCATCCAGGTGACTCCTATAACAACAAAAACCAAGATGTCAGCCCTACCCTGAGTATATATTTTTCCCAATAGAATTACATTCCTTGCCAGCAGGGGCTGTTTCATTTTCTGTCTTGCTATCTCTAGCACCTTGCAGAGGTCAACAGCCGTGTTTTGGATGCATTGAATTCCTCTTTGATAAGACTTTGTAAATCTCATTTTTTTTGCCTTGTAGCTTGGTGCTCACCATGTCACCGCACTTCCTTCTGATAGAAAGTGTTTGTGATGCTCAAGTGCAGGACATTTGAGCAGGTGGAAAGCTCTTGTTTCTTAACATGCCATGCTGCACAGTGTACTTCTCTTTACCCGTTCAGTTGACTACTTTTGTACTGATGTCACCAAACACCAAAGCATTACCATGTCCCCCATAGGATCCTTCTACCTTTTCATCTCTGTACCAAATGTCAGTGTACAAACCACCATTATCTTTGTGGCCTTTTTGCCACCATGAGCACTACAGGAAGAGATGATCAAATGTCCTTTAAAATGAAGGTTTTTAAAAATTGACTTAGGCCTTAGGACATAAGATGAACTAGCCTCTACTAACTTTTGTTTACCTCTGGAAGGAAAGAAGGCAAGAAGGAAGGGAGGGAGGGAGGAAGAAGGGAAGGCAGGAAAGGAAGGGAAGAAGCAAGGAAGCATTTATGTTAAACACTTTACAAATATTATTTCATTTGCTCCTCATAACAATCCTGGGAGGTAAATGCTATTATTATCCTCATTTTGCAGTTGAGGAGACTGAAGCAGATAGAGATTAATTGGCTTGCCCCAAATCACCTGGCTAATAAGAGGCTGGATTGAACCCAGGGCTTCTTGAGTCCACGCCCATGGATCTGTCCAGTGTACCACCTGGTTTCCTCCAAAGAGAACCTGAGAGTCAGCTTTTCTCCTGCCATCTTTTGTGTTCTGGTTGGATTTGTAACAAGAGTACCTCTTTTGACATGACTGCACTGTGTCATTTGCCATGGAAAGCTTTTTCCTTGGATAAAATGAAATAATGTTTATAAGGGCACATCACACAATGCCTGGAACATAGTAAGCACTCAATAAATTCTTCTTCCTTTCATGTTTCCCTCCCTTTGGCTATTAGCTGTTCTCACTTCCTTTTGAAACATATGCGCTTATATATTTCCATATAAATTTGTGTCTCATCTCCTTCCCCTCTTTCTGTCCCCAGAATATTAGGTCTAGGATTTAGGGGAGGGAATGGGTTCACTTTGTCTTCACGTCTTCAGCACCAAGAACAGGGCCTTAAGAAGTGCTTCTTGGCTGAGTCTGGATCTCTCTTGAGTGCCAGTCCCATGTTCTTGCTACTGTACCATCATCTTCAAATCTCAATAACTTGAATGCAGATGTAAAGGCTCCGCCATATTGGATGCTTTCACTGTGGAGACATGGACACAAATCCCATTGGCTGAGAAGGCACAATTATGCAGAGCCTTGTATAAGGAAGGAATAGCCATATTGATGAAAGCATAGATGTAGAAAAGGGCCTTAATCAGTATTCAGCCGTATTTATTATGATAGCTATCATTATTTAGGAAGTACTAGAAGATAGCACGGCAATGGAAAGAACACTGGCTCTAGACTTCAGAGGAACAAGTTCAAATTGTACTTTTGGCATTTATTTATGTGACCTTGGGTGAATCCCTGTCTGGGCCTCAGTTTACCTTTCTGCAAAGTGAGGAGGTTGTCCTAGATGACCTCTGAAGTGCCTTTTGGCTCCTATGTGACAGCTTGTGGCAGGACACTGCAGTGGAAAGGACCTTCCTTCAGAGAACATGACCTATTTGCTCCCTGTTTGGTTTTTCACCTGTTTGCTGCTTTGGGAAAGTAATTTCTCTCTGGGCCTCAGTTTCTTTACCTATAGGGAGTTGAAATAGGATCATGGATTTAGAGCCAGAAGGCACTTTAGAGTGCAATCGCCTCATTTTGCAAATGATAAGCTGAGGTATAGAGATTCAGTGACTCATTCAGTGACACATGAGTGTAAGTGCTAAAGTTGGGGTCAGGAAGAGCTGAGTTCAAATCCAGCCTCAGACACTTGCTAGCTATGTGATCCTGGCAGGTTACTTATCATCTGCCTGCCTCAGTTACCTTATTTGTAAAATGGGAATCATGATAGCAGCTACCTTCCAGCATTGTGAGGATCAAATGAAATCATATTTGGAAAGTGCTTTGCAAACCTTCAAGGGTTATGTGAATAAATGCCAGCTCTTTTGGTGTCTGGATCAGGATCTGAACTCATCTCTCCAGGATTACACATCCAGGCTCTATTCATGGTGCTGCCCAGCTGCCCTGACTGTGTGGTCTCTGAGGCCTCTTCTAGGCCTAGATCTGCTGCTGTGCATCAGAAATAAAAAGTCCTCTGGGAACAAGCATCAGTCCTAACAGAGCTCACCCAAAAGTCTTCTAACTTTATTGCAAAAAAGCTCTTAGCTACATGTTTCTCAAAATGCAAGGCCCAGGGCTTTGACTTCCCTGAAAGAACAGAGTCCAGAGTGAGGTGAAAGAAGTCTGGTTTTCATGTGTGCTTGCCTGCCTCTGGTGGGGGCTCTGCCCAGTTATATTTCTTGAGACCCTGCATACAGGCCCATCCTCATGGGAGGGGATGCCATAAAGGAAGAGGAGGAGATGTGAGGCAGAAGGCAAGGGTTCTCACCTCCTGGGCTTTGTGAGCAGTCCTTTGTGGTATAGATCGGCTTCCCCATTTGGTTGTACTCAGCAGCCAGGCTGGGAGAAGATTTGGGCTGTAAATGGAGTCCAAGGTCACAATGAGTCAGCCATTAATATGGCAACCCAAGTGCTAATGGCAAGCTCAAGCCACAGCAGAGGTGACAGCTGCTGACCAGATCTGACCGTACCTGGAGTGTTGATTGTATTCAGTTCTAGGCACCATGGTGTTGGAAGGACCTTGACAAACTAATGGTGGTTTTAGTGAGGGTGTCTGGGAAGATGAGGTGACTATGCCGTGTGAGGACTGTTTGATAAACTTGGAGTAGAATCAATCAGTCTCTTCATTAAGTACCTAGTGTATACTGGAGCCTGGGCGACAGTCCCATGTCTCGGGGAGCTTACATTCTACTAGGAAGACACAGGAGGCTCTATATAGAGTACTTGTGAGAGCAGCACCTTTGTTTTCGATGGCATTAACAGTGGGAGGAGGCGCTTGACCCAAACCTCCAACAGAGTTCTCAGTTCTACGTGGAAGAGGGGATTTTAGCAAGTGGGTGACAGTGCCTGTGCCGAGATACGAAAGTGGGAGCTGGAATGTAACTTTGTTGGAGCATCAGTTTGACTGCAGTATAGAATTTATAAGAGGAAAAACAATCTAGAAGGATGGACTGAAGAATAAGATGCTCAAGGCCAAGTGGAAGAGATGAAAAGGGAGCAAAAGAAGTGTCTTTTTAAAAAAGCTTTATTTAAAAAAAAAACATATTGTAAAATCAGTCCCTTCTCCCCCATTTGAGCATTTCTAGCTACAAAGTAGAACACATGTAGAGGAAGCCCTGAATCTCTATTGGATGCAATGTGCATTTAAAAAGGCCTATAATCAATCCCACACATTACTTTTTTTTTGTTTTGTTTTTGCTTTTTGGAGGGCAATTGGGGTTAAGTAACTTGCCCAAGGTCACACAGCTAGGTTTTTGTTTGTGTGCATTAAGTGTCTGAGGTTGGATCCGAACTCAGGTCCTTCTGACTCCAGGGCCAACGCTCTACTCACTGCGCCACCTAGCCCCTCCCCACACATTACTTTCAATCCAGTGCTGTTTGTCAATGCTACCCTCTGAACTTTCTTTTGTTTTCTTCTGGGCATTTAAAAAATGTTTCAGCAGCACATTTTATTTGTATTGTTTACTTTTACTCACTGCAGTTTCTTATTGGGTTTCTTGATGATGATTTTGTCTGGTGCAATTTTTTTTTTTTTTTGCTGGAGTAGGACTGTATGAGTGAGGCTATGTACCCCTCACCAGGTCAAAGCAGTATAATAAAATGGTCTTTTTCTATGGGCAGCTTAGATTTGTTCCAGGAATGCTGTGTTGGTTCAATATTAAGAAAACCTTCAACAAGGTGGACCATATTGACATCAACAATGACAAAAATTATAAAATTACATACTTTTGACAAAATACAAAACCCATTTTTGTTAAAAAAAAAAAACAACACATACACACTTAAAAGCCTAGGAATTAGGATTAGGCATGCTTTAGGTACCTAGGAATTTGGTACCTTTCCTCAATATGCTAAATAGTATCTATTTAACACTAATATTTAGTATTGTATATAAAGGAGGTAAACTAGAGGGCTTTTTGATAAGATCAGGAGTAAAACAAGGTTGTTTGTGATCACTATTGGATATGGTGCTAGAAATGTCAGCTATTACAGTAAGAGAAGAAAAAGAAATTGATGGAATGAAGAGGTAAAGAAGAAAGCAATTAATATATATGATTTACGTAGACTAGTGCCAGCAGACTTACAAGGTCTAATTTCACACAGATCATTAATATTTCTGTTTATTACCAATAGAAGCCAGCAGGATGAGATAGAAAAAGAAATTCCATTGAAAGTAACTACAGAATGGGAAAAAAGTACTTGGAAGCCTATCAAAACAGTATAATAATTGTATGAACACAACTACTTAAAACACTTTACAAAAATATAGACAAATAATTTTGAAATTTTCATTGCTTATGGTTAGTCCTGAACTGATAGAATAAAAGTGGCAATATTGCCTCAATTAATTAACTTATTCAATGCCATTACAGTATAATTACCGAATGATTACTGTCTAGGACTATAAAAATAATAATGACCTTCATCTGAATGAACAAAAGGTCAAGAATCTCTGGGGAAGTAATAGAAAAAAGGGAGAAAGAAGGAGTTCTAGCAATACCAGATCCTAAGCTATACTAAAGCAGTAATTGTCAACAGTTTTATCCTGATTGAGAAACAGGAAGGTTGGCCAGTTGGACAGATTAGGTGAACCATATATAAAAGTAAGTGAATCTAGTAGGTTAGGGTTAATAAACCCAAAGACCCAAGCTACTGGGATAAGAATTCACATAAAAGGGAATATCATAACCCTAAATTAGAGGAACAAAAAGGAAGCTTCCAGTCAGATCTATAGATAGGGGATGAATCTAGAACCAAAAATGTGTACAGAAGATCATGTTAGATAAATTGGACAATTTTGTTTACATATTTATATTTTTAATCACATAAAACCAGTGGAGATAAAATTAGAAGGGAAATATATAACTGGAAGAAAAATCTGTGCATGAAGTTTCTCCAATAAAGGTCTAATTTATAGGATATATAAAGACATGATTTTTATTTATAAGAATAAATGCTATTCCCCAACTAATAAATGGTCAAAGGATGTCAATAGATAGTTCTCAAAGGAATAAATTCAAGTTATCAATAGCTACAGGAAAAGTGTTCCAAATCCTGGATAATTTGAGAAAAACAAATTAAGCAACTCTGAGGTTCTGCTACAAACTTATCAGATTGGCATAGTGAATGAGAAAAGTGACAACTTGTCAAAGGGGCTGTAGAAAACCAGTACTACTGGTGCACTGCTGGCAGAACTGTGAATTGATCTAGCAATTGGGGAAATAAAATTGGAAACACATTCACTAAATGGTATGTTCTTTGATCCAGGGATACCCATAGTTGGTCTGTTCTTACAAAAAAGAAATCAAAGAAAAAGGAAAAGGACTCATATGTACAAGAATTTTTATAGCAGCTCTTTTTTGTAGTGGCAAAGAACTATTAACTAAAAATGTGGCCATCAATTGGAGAATGGCTGGAGAAATTATGTTTTATGAATGTAAAATAATATTATTGTACTATGGAAATGAAGAATGGACAATTTCAGAGAAAACTGGGAAGACATGTGAACTAATGCAGAATGAAAGGAGCAGAACTATACAATAACAACAACATGATGAAGCAAACAACACTTTTCTTTTCAAGTTGTGAAAGGTTTTATTTTTGAAGTCTTGCTTGTTTATTTTATTTTTAATTTATGGAATAAAACAATATTTCCATAACATAGCATAATAAAAAAGATGATTGCATATGAAACTGCAAATCTAATATGTACAACTTGCTAGTCCTTTTAAATATATGATAGTTACCATGTAAATTTCTTTTTCTCTCTTTCCCCACTTCCCTTTTACCCTAGAGATAGCCACCATTAGACATAAATGTGTGTGTGTGTGTATGTGTGTGTGTGTGTGTGTGTGTGTAAAATAATTCTATATATCTATTTATCAGTTCTTTTTCTGGATGCAGATAGCATCTTCCTTCATTGGTCCATTGTAGTTAATCTGGGTCTTTATAATAGTCAAAATGATTTACTCAAAGTTGCTCTTAAAACAATATTGTTGTTACAGTATATGATGTTCTCTTGGTTCTGTTCACTTTGCTTTTCATTATTTTGTGAAAGTCTGTGTTTTTCTAAGATCATTGAGCTCATCATTTCTTACAGCCCAGTAGTATTTTATCACAATCATTTACCACAGCCTCTTCAGCTATTCTCCAGTTTATGGGGATCCCTGTAATTTTCAGGTCTTTGCCACCAGAAAGAAAGTGGCTATACATATTTTAGAACACATAAGCTCTTTTCCTTTTTACTTAATCATTTTGCAAAATAGACCTAGTAGTGGTATTGTTGGGTCAAAAGGTCTGCATTTTAATAACTTGGGCATAATTCCAGATTGTTTTCCAAAATATTTGGATAGTTCACAATTCCACCAACAGTGAATTGATGTCCCAGTTTTTCATCCCCTCCAACATTTGTTGTTTTCCCCTTCAATCATTTTGCCAATCTTATTAAAATGATATTTCAAAGTTGTTTTAATTTGCATTTCCCTAATCAATAATGATTTAGAGCATTTTTTTCGTATGACTATACATTGTTTTGATTTCTTCATTGGAAAACTGCCTTTTCCTATCTTTTGACCATTTATCAATTGGAGAAAGATTTGCATTCTTATAGATTTCACAAAATTCTTTATGTATTTGATGAGACTTGTATCTGAGAAACTGTTTGTAGATTTACCCTCTAATTTTCTGCTTTCCTTCTGATCTTGGTTTTTACAAAACCTTTTAAATTTAATGTAATCAAAATTATCCATTTTATAGCCACTCTGCTCTCTATCTCTTGTTTATTCATAAATTATTTGCCTATTTATAAGTTAGATAAGTAATATGTTCCATGTTCTTCAATTTTTCTTGCAATATTTCTCTTTATAGCTAGGTCATATATCCATTTTGACCTTATCTTGGCAAATGATGTAAGATATTGGTCTATGGCAAATTTCTGTCATACTGCTTTCTAGTTTTCCCAACAAAATTTTACCAAATAATAAATTCTTATCCCAAAATACTAAACCTTTACATTTGTCAAATATAAGGTTTACTATACTTATTTGTTGATGTAATCTGTATGTCTACTCTGATTTACCTTTCTATTTCTTAGTCAATACCAGATAGTTTTGAATGTGGTGCCTCAGAGAGCAAGAACATTTTCAAGACAGCATGACTGGGGCCCCTAATTATGGCTTAGGGGTGGAGAGGAGTCCCCAGGCAGAATTCAGAAAATAACAGTAACAAGGATCTAAGACAGGTTCAACATTAGCCACAATTTAGGATTAAAATCTGGTTATAATAATAAACTGATAAAAATAAAATAAAACAAAAGACAAACTACTTTGTATGACTTAAGAACTCTGATCTGTGGGATGGCCAACCACAATTACAAAAGATTCATGATAAAGTATGCTACCTACCTCCTAACAAAGACGTGATGGACTCTCAATATCCAGCAATACAAGGGTTTTTATGATCAACATTGCAAATTTGTTTTGCCTGATTATACATAGTTGTTAGAAGACTTTTCTTTTTTATAATTGGGGGAGAAAAAATGAGAAATTTCTGTTAATTTGAAGAAATAAAATGAAACAAATATTAAAATTTTTTAACAATAGAGTGAGTGATACAATTGGACTTGTGCTTTAAGAATATCAATTTAGTAGCTTTTAAGAGAATGGATTTCAGAGCTAAGAGAGCGGAGGGAGTAAGACCAATTAGGAAGCTGTTTTTCTAGACCAGGTAAGAAAAGGATCTGGAGACCAGAGGAGTTCTTATGTGACAGGAGAAAGATGAAGGATAATCTAGGGGTGCAATGAACATTTCTCCTGGACTGAGGGGGGCAGTACCATTGAGGTACTTTACTTCTAAAGTTCTCTGGATCTGATCACAGTGACTGACAGCTCACCCTTGCCTTTCAACCTGATTTTCAAAATAAGTACCATAATTCCATTCCATTCAACTCAACAATCCAATAAGCACTTATCAATGGACAGATCTAAGCTTAGAGTGAGAAAGACCTGAGTTCTAATCCCACTTGTGACCTTCATAGGCTGTATGACTGAACAACTGATCTCACCTCTTGATACCCCAGCAACTTTTTAAGACTTTTTGGGCTTGTTGCCACACTATGGCTTTAAGGCCAGATAGAGGAATTTTCGTCCCAAACGTGTGGGGGGCAGCTTCCGTTTCTGGCAAGCTGTAAACCCACCCACGACTTCCACCCTAGATCACAATCCAGATCCAGGGAGGTTAAAGCAAGAGCAATTACCCCCCAAGACTGATCGCTGGATCTCCCTACAGTTTGCAGGCCGGGAGCTGGAGCTGCCTCTGAAAACTACAAAATTGCGTGTCTCCTCAGCAGCTTCTAGCCCCAAGGGGAGGAAGCTGACGCATTCCCCAAATACTAGTCCCAAAGTCCATAGGACACTAACCTCTTACTTTGTCCTAGGCATGTCTATGTTGATAATTCTGGAGTCGCCACAGCTCCTGGTGTTCTGGGGTTCCTCCAGCCGGCTGCTGGCCCTGCTGCCCTGGGGCTAAAACCTCGGCTCACGCGGACCTGGGCTCGGCTCGGCTCCTGCGCTCTGCGCGCTATGTGCTGCCGGCTCCCAGACCGCTGCGCTGGTCCTTCCTGCAGGGCTGCTGGGCTGTCCTCAGCGGGAGGTTAGCTTCTCTGTGTCGTTCTGTGGGTGCTGGGGCTCCAGAAGTTGTTCAGAGTCCCCTTTTACATAGTTTTCAACTTTTTAAGACTTGAAGCTGCAGAATAAATATCCATCTTTATTGATAGAGTTTCCTAATTTAGAGTTAAAATATAATAATAAGTATCATTAAATAATAAATACATAACATTATAAAATATATACAATACATATTACTATAATTTTATAGGTACAACCTAATTTCCACCTCACTTCAATGTGCTAGGGGTTGGGCAAAAAAGAGCATAGATGAAGCAATCTCTGCCGTCAAGATGCTTCTACTCTCTTGGTTCTTTGACCATCTCTGCTTTGATGCCTTGTTGTCAGGCCACTCACCTTCTAGGCCCCATTGTGGAATAGAAGTGGAAGCTAGTCTCATCTTGTAGTCTGAATTTGGAGGGGAAGCTGAGATGCGGAGGCTTTGGTAGTGTGTTTTTCCATCTAAGAGTCTCAATGTCTTCTCCAAACATGACAATTACATCCTAGAACTGTGCAGAGAAAGAAACACTACAGATATGGGATCTTTTCTATCTTAATAGTTATTATTTATGCTTGAACATAAAAAGAGACAGAATCCAGAAAAGGTGGTTATCTCATTAACCGGAGAAAGTCAAACACTGGAAACAAAATTAGATGGCCTATGGGGGCCAGATGACCTGAACAAATATTGATGGAGTAATGAGGCTCTAATTCATCTGGGAGGATCAGAGCTTTTCCAGGAGCATGGCTCTGATATCTTCTTAGGGAAATGTATGGAAAAATGGTTGGGGGAGGCTGGGGACCCAGGGCCTGTTTGGAAACCACTTTGACTCCAGCTAAAATAGAGCATCATGGGACGTTAGAGTTGAAGTATGGGTAGAGCTCATTGAGTACAGCCCTCACATTTTACAGAATGTTGAGTGAGGCCCAAGGAGATTAAAGGGACCTGGCAAGGGTCACACAGAAGTGAAGTTTGGAGCTGTTACCTCGTGCTCTTACCACTGCACCACACTTTCCTTTTGCATCCTTATTGTTCAAAATGTGTATCTTCACTAGTACCTCTTTGCTGGAAACTCAGTCTGAACTCATGAACTACAGGAATCAGACTCTTTTAAAAGAAGGGTGATTTTATTTCTCTGAAATATATGCTGCAACTAGGACTAGCTTGCTAATAAAATGCTGCTAAAACACTCTCTTGGAGTGGGCCTAATGAATAGGGAAGACTAATTGTTAATCAGACATATCAGTTTGCTGCCAGTGCACAGAAGACCTAGAAAATGGTTCCTTCAGGCTCAAATACACCTCAGACAAACTTGCTTTCTCTTTTAATTTGTTTGGCACATTATTTATTCCCAAGTCAACTTCAGGCTGATCCAGGATTAAGTAGATTTCAGTCAGTAGGTTTCCACTGATGAGACTCTCATGTGGAACACATTGTCCTCCTCTCAAAGGCAATGCTTGGTGCTTGCTAAGAAGGGCAGGGCCAGAACCTAGCCAGGGACCAGCATTCTGCTCCCTTAATTGCCAAATCTGTGGTGGCTGCTTCTACACAGACTGAGGACTTCCATTCTAGGCTGACATTGCCGCTGTGCTGTTACCTCCAAGAGAATGCAAGCTTTCTGAGGACAGGGTGCAGTTGCATTCTTGCCCATATTTTCCCAGCACCTAGCATCATGCTTGCCATTGAAGTAATTGTTTATTGGTTGGGCTGTGTATTTCATTAAAAACACATTAGGAGAAATGTGACACAAGGTTTTATAAGTGAAGATCTCCCAGAGCCTTCCTCCTACTGTCTAGAATCCTACCACCATGGTGACTAGATAAAAACTAGGGATATTACCTTTATCTACTGATATAAGTACAACTTATTGTCATTTCTTAGTCCACTTTCTCTTTCCATATTCATGTCCTGTGACTCCTCAATATGTTGTCTGCTCTCTTCTGAACATATGCACGCATGTACATACAGATACATGCATGCACACACATACATACATACACATATGCTGCTCTTCAACCTCCATGCTTTTTTCTCTCTTACCTTCTATTAAGTTTCTACTGTAAGGCTGGGGCTCCATTGATTATCTCACATACTTAAAAGTAATTACTTTTGTTAGTGAGAACACTTCATTATTGAATCAGTTGATCAATGAGAACTGATTATGAACAGGGCTTACACAGTACCTTGAATCAATTCATGCCATTATGTGAGAGAGACTTGGTCATGGGCAGGAACTGCCAGAGAAACATATAGATTCTTAAGCATATAGAGATTCTCAGATAGGGATTGATATTTCAGCATGCCCCTGAGGAGCAAAGGTAGGACTGAATTTTGAGAGAGATTGGGCATATTGATGAGGGTAATTGGCTTTCCAGGATTCTCAGAGTAGATCTAGGAGAGAGAATTCTGAGTAAGGGTTGGCTCTTTCTTCACTTTCTCCTCAGAATGCCTATATGTCCGCAGAAATTATAATTAATATGATATTTTGTTGCCAAGACATTGCTAGTACACTAAATTTTGCCTCAACCACAAAGAGGTTAGAGATTAACTAGGCACAGATATATCCTAAATATTAGGGATTTTCCTAACTGGGGGCTCAGAGTCTTTGTGACTCAACCCACAACTTTCCATCTAAAAGAAACACCCTCAAACAGAAGAGGATGCAATTATGTGGACCTCAGGGGTTATCATATTGGCATCTAGATTTAAAATAAGCTAATTGTGGTAATGGTGTTACACACTGGAAATCTCCTCCAGGATATTTTTCTCTCTCTGAGAGTTTAGATATTGTACTAAATTTTAATGGCTCATTTTTGTTTGTTTTGTTTGCCCATTATTTAAGCAAGGATTCTTGCGTTATTTTTAAGAATATATTTATTATAAGAAATATATTTATATTTATATATTTATATTATTACAAGAAATATATTTATCATAAGAATTTTATTTTTCATCTATGTCTGAGAGAACACTAATGGTAATATAATTGCCATCATCTGCTAACAACTGGTTGATGCTGTTTTTACTGTTTCTAATTTGTGTTTTTTGAATTGATCTGTTTTTCCACTAATTATTATATTACTGCTTTTTGGTGATTGGATTAAAATGTGTCATTATGGAGCAAAATAATGTTAGGATAGAAAAATGGCATTTCAAAAACAGCCAATTTGTGGAGAATTATATTCATAAGAAGTTCTTGCTACATGAAAGAGAAGCTGTGCTAGATGCGGAAATGTAATACACAATTTTACAAAGAGCAGAGTAAGAAAATTGGGGGCTCGTAGAATATATAGGAGCCAGAGCAGCAGCATCCCCAAGGCTATGTTTTATGGAGGCCCAGGAATCCAGACCTTTGAGAATATCTCTATAAGATTCAATGCTTGGAAAGCAGTTGACATGCCGCCATCTGAGAAGGAGCAGTCATATAATACAGCGCTTCTTAAATGTGACCCCATGGGTCGCAGCCCACAGTTTTAAGACGTGCTGAAGGAATTGTGAGTGAAAAACATTTAAGAAGCCCTGGTTAATACACTTGCAACATTAATGAATTGAAATGATGCTTCATTATAACAGATGAATTTTGAGTTTGAAAATGTTTGGAGTTTCACCTGTAGTTAGAAAAAGACATTTCCTGGAAGAAACATGTTTGAATGGTGCTGAGTCTGTAGTCTGTAGACCAAGGCTGTTTTCTTCTACTGTCTGCTAGAAGTCCATGGGAGACAAGCTTTCCCAACTCAAACAGCAGCATATCACTTGAAAGAAGACCCAAAGATTGTTCCACCATAGTGGAACCACCTCACCAGTGCTTTAGACCATGACTAAGTCTTCTGAAAAACACAGAGAAGTTTCCTGTGGAGACTGCATAAACTGTAGACATTGTTATAGACAGCAAATATAAACCCAATCTAGTAACATTTTCAGGGAAGATCCCTAGTCCCCTTGAGGAAATCTTTATAAAGGATTGGCCTGGGAGTGCTGCAGAAATCTCAGTGCCAAGATTGCCGTCTTAAAGGCTCTATTTTTGAGCATCTGCTAGGTGTCAGGAAATGAAGGCTTATACTTATAGTCTTATGCTGCATGCATGAAGTTAGATTTCTCTAGGGGCCTGGCCAAATGGCAGCAGTAGCACTGATTGGTTTTTTTGGGAAAAAGTTCATTTAAGAGGGTAATTGTTATCTGAATTCCTGTCATGTGTAGAAACAACTTCTCCAGAAGAGAATATAAACTTGACAAGAATGTAAACTTGACAAGAATGACCCAAGTAACTATAGGACTATGAGTCTGGCTTGACCTAAAAAGACCTGAAGGCTGAATATTAACTTGTGATGATCTAATGGATTAACTAAAGTCAGTTGAATAGGTAAAGTCAAGAAAGTCTCATGGCAAATATTAGCCTCCAGTCACCTTGAGGACATATACCCACTTATGATTCCAAGAACAACCTTCTAGGTGAGAACTCAACAGAAGAAATTCACAGAAATGATAAGGACAGATGGCCCCGGGACAAATCTGTGTCACTTAGAAAAGTAACAAGACAAGGGATACTTGAATGTTACCATCAGATATTCCTAATGTTATGGTTGGAGAGGCCAAGGTATATGGGAAGAGAATATAACTTTGGTGGGCAGAAGTTGAGGGCTACAAGACTACCTTCAGGAAAAGGAGATAGAGAGAGAGGGTGATTACCCTGATCCCTGAAAACAATGACCATGACTTTGTCAGCCTTTTTTCCTGGATTTTTCCTACCAAGAATCACTGGACCTTGTACAAGTGAGAGATGAAAATGATAATGATGACTATTCTGCAATCCTACTGAATAACGATTGTGTTCCAATCATTCTTTTAGAATAATCTGAAGAAAGCATTCATATAAGCTCTTGAAGGTCTGGGCATTAGAAGGCCAAGTGAAAAATAAAAAACAAACTATCCATACTTGAATTAACTTTATAAATGCCTAAAGATATTTCTGGGGGCGGCTAGGTGGCGCAGTGAGTAAGAGCGCTGGCCGTGGAGTTGGGATGACCGGGGATAATGACTAGCCGCGTAACCTTGAGCAAGTTACTTAACCCCAATTGCTTTAAAAAAAAAAAAGATATTGCTGATGGCAACAAGAAAATGGACATTCTGGTCATCACCATGACAACTTTAGAACCCTGGATTTTCCAGCCTTTGAAGTAGATCTAAAGAAATTTGAATTGGTAGATTCCCTGATACCAGAGCAATGGAAGGAATGAATGAGACAGAGGCTTACCTAGAGGACAAACATGTTCTCAGTATATGAGTGGGATATACCCAAAGAATAACCCAGAAGATCCACCTTACTGGCTCCCAACCACTGTGAGAAAGAGCTAGAAAATGCCTATTTGTGATGAAAGATTTCAGTGACATCTCAAGAATCTATTGATAAATGGCATAATATCTGATTCTAAGAGCCCATATTTATAGTCATTGTGGCAGTACCCATGAATCAAGGAAAGGTACACGAGTGTGTTGACTACCATACCTTGAACAAGAGGACCAAAGTGGACCAGTATACCATACTTGAAATCTAGGGATTTCAAGATGCCCTGGGTCATCTGTTAGGCAGCCAGTGGTTTTCTATGGTCTGATAGTGGCTGCTCTCAGATCTTAACAGCAGAGGAAGACAATGAAAAGATTGCTATCATCCGTCTGGTAGGTTGCCAGTTCAAATATATGCCAAAGCATTACAAGAGCACCTACTACTTTTCAAAGACTAGTGGAGAAAGTCGTTGGGGACATGAACTATTTGCTAGTATTTTTATACAATGGCAACACCAATGACTTTGGGAAGACCTTGGAAGAAAATCTTGGATTGGCTTAAGAAAAAATGCCTGAAAACTTTCCATTGACAAGTTCCAGGTGTAAACACTGACTCAAAGAAGGTAGACACTTGTGACTTGATGTACCCAGAAAATCATCTAGAGCTTTTCTAGGATTTAGTCTTATCATCCAAAATTTACTTAAAACTATTCCTATTACTAAGCCATTGGAAACCTAACTTGAGCACACAAAGAAGCAGGTGACAAGAAATACTGAACTGTCTTAAAAATCAGCAAAACCTTTTGGAGACAGATGAAAAGACATATTTGAATAAGCTTTCAAACACTTGGGTCAACTGGTTCACACAGCCATCTAAGTTGACCCAAACAAGCTTTTGATCTTGCATAGAGATGTGGGTTTGGAGGGACTGGGAATAGCCCTGCACCAAAAAAATGCTGATCATGAGCAACTAGTTGCATTTGTCAGAAGAAATCTAACTGCTCATGGGACAGTACCCTGTTCACAAGCTGGAGTTCCTTGCATTGAAATGGGTGGTCACTTAGACAGTAAAAGAATATGTATGCATATATGTGTATATTTGTGTGTGCATGTGTACATCTGTGTAATATGATATGGCATACTTCACACTGTGTGAAATGATACAGGGGCAGTATACAGGGGCAGGGATGTCAATGGATTCAAACACCAATTCCTCAAAGGTACTTATTGTTGAATCAGTGGCAGAAGTTGGAAGTGTACAAAAGAATATTATATCAGATTGCCACTGATCCCATATGTGCTACCAGAAAGAATTTTCTATTACTTAGGGCAAATTGCTCTATGGTCATCAAAGTTTTACATGATTCCTTTGGGTCAATGTTGGTAAAGAAATATATTTTACTGGCACAAGAGGGCCACAGACATCACTAAGAAGTGTATGAGACATGCCCAGTATGTATAAAGATTAAAGTTGCCTATTTGGAGAATGTTATTGCTAGCAAACATTTTGAACTTGGCTGTAGGGTTTTTAATCTCTGAAAAGGAGATGGCAAGACCAGATCACATGTTTGTAGGTTACCACTTCAAAAGTGATTGAAGCAATACAGCTTCCATGGTTGCTTTTGAAATTTTGGGAAGAGGATTTCTCAGTATATAGACTTCCAGGATCCATTCAGACCAAGGCAGAAACTTGGCAAGTATGCTGTTGTCTGGGGAGGACCATGAAAATACACTCTTATTTCCTCTTCTTTTGGAGAAGCTGCCTGGCATGTCCATTGTCTTTGCTGTGTGGAGCCTCACTTACCTCCTAAGCCCCTTAAGATACTTTAAAACCAAAACCAAAATCAAAAAGGACAGAACATCAGTCAAAGAAATGTTAACTTTGCTTGCCATGAAGAAATGTAGAATCACACATTGCCACCCTTATGGGTACTTATAATCAGTCCCAACTGCACCCTAATGAACAAGGTGGTTATATTGAAATTTAAAAAAATGTATCTGTAGGGTCTATATGTGGCCTTGCTAGGACTTGCATACAACAGTACCAAGAATGATATCACTGACTTTCCATACCCTATTTACTGATATTTGGGTATGAAACACATCCATTGATCTCTACACATGGAAGGACTGTGCCATTTGAAGAAAATACCTATACAACCTTTTATAGGACAGTGCCTTTGAGGGCCAGGCAAAAACAAAACAAAACAAACAAAAGTGTCTATACTTGGTACATATTGAAGTAACTTTGGAATTCCCTAAGGCGAAGGCTGGTGGCAACAAGATGATGGCTAACTGGGAGTGTCAATACATTTTTCACCTGGGAGAGAAGTAAGTGGAAGCTTGCCATCTATCTCTAGTCTCAGTACCAAAGAACATTAAGAGGAATAAAGCATACCTTGATGCTTGAATTCATTGTAAAGACCTTCACCAGGATGACTGAGGCATTGTGAGATAACCTTGGCATTCATGGGACCTCCAAGATAGCCGATCAAGGGAAAACCACTCCATCCTTAGCAGTGGACAGATTGTGCAACTAGCCTGTTAACAAAATCATCAGAGGCTGGTGACAGTTATTGTCAATATGTGAGTTAGTTGGACTCTCTCCTGCACAAGTTGAACGTGATGGTCATTCATCTCAGTGGACTCCTAAGCCAAAGTGACTGCTTACATCACACAAAGTCTGTCAGACCCAGGCAAGATCTCTGAAATAGACTTTTCAAATGAGTAACTTTGCGTATGTTCTTCAAGAATTAGTAACACTATTAGCTCTGGATCCATTAGAAGTTCAGAATTGGACAGAAGGACAATGATGTCAGAACAATGTCAATTGTTCTGACAACGATGGTCATGAGCCAGTACCATCAACTTCCACTGGGATGGGGCCCCGGTAGGTCATCAGCTCTTACCACAAGGACAGTCTGACCAATGACAAGACTAAGGTTACACATATAGTCAATGGATAATGCCGATGTTTCACTGCAGCGCATGCCTTGCGGGTTACGTTCACTGATGCCTGTGTTAACTGCTGCATTCATACGTTTTCTTATTCTCCTCTTCCATAGATTGGTTTGTATTAGCATCGTGCATATATTGTCAGCCAGTAATAACTTATAAAGTGCCTGGTATGTGCCAGACACTGTGCTAAGCACCGGGGACACACATATGGGAGAAAAGGCAGTTCCTGCCCTGATGGAGCTTATAGTGGAATGGGGGAGATCATGCCCACAGTGGAGCTGAAGCAGGGAGAGGCAGCTAAAGCTGCCGGGTCCAGCAGCATGGAGGCTGTGCAGTTGGAACCAAGCACAACAGCTGATGGCAAATGATGTTAGCTAGAAAAGTCTAGAAGAAGCAACCTTGGGAGGAGTTCATTGCTCTGTCCTCCAGTTGTCCAATCAGAGGAGAGAATCGAGTATACAGTGGGTGGTTACACACGATTTATTTGTCATTAGCAAATCAGTCTGGTTATTTTGCATAACCTACTGATGTTACCACCTACATTTATTAGGCATTCTTGCAAGGCTTGCAATGGCTGCCTTGGAAGCATGAGAGAGGTCGGGTGGCCTAAGTCAATAATGCCCCAGGGAGTTGTATTTCCTTCCACCTCAGGAAATGACAAATCTATTTCAGGATCAGAGGGCAGAGGTTTTTCCCCCCATTATAGCAGGCATTTAAGTCTTCTGGAGTTGATTAAAAACTTAAAAACACATAGACTTTCCCTGAGACTATTTAGTGCAAGACACTGAGGAAATCATTAAAAAGGGACAATCCATAACCTGTCGGAATCATTAAGGGACTCACTAGGATTTGAGTCTCTGGACTTCACCAAACACAATACAGTAGATTTGAATGAGGGTGGAAAATATTAAAACTGGAGTGAGAGGAATGTAAGGTTTGGACTCCACTGATTATTCCACATATTTAAATATAATTGCCTTTTTTAGGTAAGAACATTTCTTGATTGAATGAATCAATCAGAACCCACTGTAAGCAGGGACTATACACCTTGAATCAATCAAAGCTATTGTGTGAGAGACTTAGTCACAGGCTAAGGAATTTGTATAAAAGGAAGGAACTGTGTGGGAAGCAGGTACTGAGATTCTGAATGCCTGGAAGCAGCGAGGTTGAGCAAGCATCGTGCTCCATTGCACAGCTGAGAAGCCAAGGTATCAATGTGTGGTGTTGGCAAAGGAAGATATGGAGGGAGCCTATTGGCTCCATAGGCATCTTTGAGCTGAACAGGCGGGCCGAGGGAAGTCCTGAGAAAAGACTGACTCTTCCTGCCCTCCCATTCCTGAGCCCTTTAGTCCAAAGCCACTGGAATATCAGAACAGAGACTGACACATTCAGAGAATGCAAGAACATATTCAGCTGATGCAAACTGCTCCTGTGGGAGAGGTGGAAGGAGCAGCTCCTGGGTGAGTCAGTGAAGGGGATGCCTTGATGAGCTCTTGAAGCATGCACAGACATCCTATTACTGGTTCTGTTCTGATGACTACATGGTTGGGAGAAGCCTTTGTGATTGGCTGCAGAGCCAGAGCCCAAGCACCTTCAGAATGGCCCTAGAGACCTGGGCCAGAGGCATTTTTCTGTTTAGCTGCTCTCTCTTGGTTTTGTTGTTGTTCCTTCTTCATTTTTGAAAGGGACCCATGACATCACAGGGTACGTCCCAGGTGAATTGGATTGAAGTGAGGCAGGACCACACAAAGCCGTCAACCTCACTGTCTTCCAGAGTCATCAAAGCTCAGTGGTGGGACAAAAGTCAGGGTGACTACTGATGGCCCAGGATGCAGGGGGTGACCTTGGTGACCTTGGTGACCTCGGTATCTGACCAAGCTCTGAGCACTCCATAGCACCTACTTCAGCTGCCTTCAGGGCCTTTGGAACAAATTGTTCTCATCCACCCCTTCTTCTGGGGGAAGTCTTCATGTACTTGGGGTAGACACCCCCCTAACTCACTGATAGGTCTAAGCCCTGTTGATTATCCTCACTCTGGTTCAGTCCATCTTGGGGTCTGGCTGCTGCACATGCTACAGCTTCTTGGAACCACAGGCAAGAGGAAAACTCTTGGTTTTATTCCTTTATTGATGACCAGAGAAAGACTTTGTGTAAGGAAAGAAACCTTGGGCCTTTTCCCTCTAGTGGGTGACATGTGACCTCATGAAGCATGCCTTAGTCCTTTTCCTGTTTTGTGGGTTGTTTCTTTTCTGTTTTAGACAAATGTATAGGAGAGCTCAGATGACACAGCCTTATATAGTAAGTGCATTGGAGGAAGGCAGGACACCATACCTTGTGACCAGTCTGATGAGGAAGGCTGTGATTAACGTGGGGAGATGAAATCCAGGAAGGTTCCCTGGAAGTGGTGGCATTTGAATTGGGCATTTAAGGATGGGTTGAATTTAACAGCTACTCAACATTCCATCTGGTACTTTGGGCCTATGCAGACTGCCCCTCCTGCCGTCCTTCCTTGCCTCTGGTCTCCTGAAGGTCTAGCTTCTTCCCTCAGATGCTGGTGCCCTTTCTGACCCTGCTAAGCAGCGAGGGCTTGATCTCCTCTCAGATTAGCTTTGCTTGGTTCTTGTGTGGATAGGTCCCATCAGAGCCAAGGTCAAGGAGTCAGCAGAATTGGAAGGAACCTTACAGGCCATTGGTCCAACCTCTCATTTTACAGATAGCTGTGTATGGAGCCACTGATGTTATATAGGGACATGTTTCCTATGTGGTATTAGTAAGCCAAGGCAGCCTGGGCATGGTGGTTGGGCTAAATTAGCCCTTGTCTCTGGGTAATCAATCATCCTTGGTCACTGCTCTTTGGATGACTGTTCTAAATTCCACACCCATCCTTTCGTGGCTGTTGAATGAGCTGGCGCCTGCGGATGTCACCCAGCTTCATTTAGGTCCATTAGAGGGTCAGAATTATTGCCCTAGGGGTGAAGGTCACTCCAGGCCCCAAATGCTCCAGGCACGAATCTGCCTTTCATGGATGGCTGATTGTAGTAATCCCCCCTGAGACCTAAGTCTTCAATTGCTTTTCCAGATGGTCTTTGACATAAATACCCTCTAGCTCTGTCCAGCAACATAAGCTGCAGTGGCCAAGAGCTCAACGAGCCACTCACACAGGAGGTCAGCCAAGCCCTGGGGAATTACATGGTGTCCTACACCCCCACCCTGGGCTATTTGGGGCTCACAAAATTTCCTCTGGATTCCAGGCTTAAAAACTACACTATCTGGTCAGACTTTCCTCTCATTCTGCCTGAAGATGGTAACCTCTCTCTTCCTGCTGTCTCCCCACCTGTTCGGGTGGGGGTGGGGTGGAGAGGACAGATATTAACAATGAAGGAGATTTCTAGGAATGCTGGCCTACACTTCACACAAACTTCTCCAAAGACTAGAAGAGATCTCACTTTCCTGGGAAGTATTCCCCCATTTAACTTGGTGACCCAAGCATTCTGGGACTTCTTCCAAAGTGGACTTCCTTTGATTTCTGCTCTCTTGTAGCTTTGGAGCTCAGCTTCTGCCTTCTCTCATGTTTCCTTAGTACTCACAAGCCTAAATTAAGGATGTTATCAGGGGAATGTGTGATTGAAAAAAGATGGCAAGAATCTGTGCTGTGAATACAAGGATGGCCGAGTATTGTGTGGGCTGGGCATGCCTTGAAGGGGTGCAGGTCACAGGGCTTCCAACCTTCCTTGTACCATTATTGTTGATATCTTTCTGACAGAAACTAATAAAGGATCTGGCCAAAGCACTGGATCCTTTCTACTAGATCATGGATATAAATGAGCTCCTTGGGATGTCTATTTAGTCTACACCATGCTTGCTACACAGCAGACAGACTCTCCCTTCCTATGCTCCATTGGCAATGTTTGCAGCCTGCACTATTTTCCCTCTGATTTCTCCTCCATCCAATTGCTAAAGTGTGATATTCCCGAACCGGAGTCTGTCCATGTCATTCCCTGATCAAGAAATTGCAGTGTCTCCCTTTTTGCCCTGCCCCCTTCCTGGTGAATATTCTTCCTTATGGGATCTCTTCCATCAATTCACAACTCAAGTTCTAGTTTCCACATGAAGCCTTTCTTGGTCCTCCTCTCTTCCTAACAACTTTAGATTCAACAACCATGTAGGGGTGTGTGTGTGTGTGTGTGTGTGTGTGTGTGTGTACACATATATACATATATTTCCTTATAGAGAGATAAGAGCTTCTCTTTTTTGACTTTTACAATTTTGATGATTTAAAAGGGCAAGAATAAGAACAGATACTTATACTAAAAAAACAGCTATGGAAATAGTGCATTTGCCAGGTAAAGCCTGGCTTGAGGTTCTGTTTCAGTTGTTTGTTTACATAGGACAACTTGGAGAACTTTGTAGTTCATACAAGGCAAAATCTAGCTCAGTATTCCAATTGGCCATTTATTTATGAGAGACTTGAGAACTTTAGAGTTAATGATCCACAAGATTATTTTATGATCATTGGGCTTTGCCTGTTTGTGATTCAGCCAGCAGAGGTGAGATTTTGGTCATTCGTCATAAATTGGAGTGCTATTTCTCAAGTTGAAGACCCATTTCTGAACTAGGCAATTTTGGAGGGTAAAAAATAAATTTTGCAAATGAGTGAAATTGAGACTGTAACTCTCTGCATCACTGCCTCTCTCTGGGGAAAAGTGGTCAGTGAAATGCAGACTATACCTCTGTTTGCAATGCCACCTGCAGTTAAGGGTATAAGGAGAATAAGAGGAATGAAGAAATTTCCCTGCAGGGCACCTGGTGTCACGTTGGCACTCCCTTAGAGTCCATCTGAGGGAGCAGAACTGGAGAGGCTTCTGCCTATCTTAGGCTAAAGATCTCTGCCTTTTTAAAAAGGGCACAGGACTGTCTCTACCAAAGGCATTAATCGAGTCTTAAGGATTAAAGACTATAGTTGTCACTGAAGAATAGCAGTGACCTGAGATTAGGAGAGTCAGAGTCCAGTGAAATAAATGAAGAACAGTGGAGCAATGCAGTGTACTGACCCATTGGGCAGTACCTTGTGAGGAACCAAAGTCAATCAGCCATAGAGCAGTACAACTTGTCCAACACATTCTATGCCCATCAATGAACTTTGAAAGGAAAGTATGCAGGAAAGGGAATGGTCATCACATCCTCAAGTCCCTGCTATCTGAGTTTTCCTGACCCTCATGACTTTTGCTCACTCCTCCTCCCACAAACTTTGTGGCTTGGTGGGAGAGTGAGCCCAGATTTCTGGGGAAAATGTTATCTAACTCTCCTTCTTGCTTTGACTTCTATGTAAGAAATGTTTTGATTAAGGTTTAATGGAGTCATCTTGGTTGATTTGTCAATGGAAACTACACCAGTGGGGGCTCACAAACCAGTGTTGTCCCTAGAACTTTGAGAGACATAGGTGATAGCAGCCTTCCATTTATAATAGTAGTTAAGAGAAGAGGAAAGCCAACCCAGAAAAGTGCAATAGCACTTAAGTCAACTTAAGAGAGGAAACATGGTTCGGGGAGAGGTTGGAAGCAATGATCAATATGAGACTAGATCTCTCAGCAGAAGCCACAGACATGTACATACACATATATGTGTACACGGATAATATACATACATACATACATACATACATACATACATACATACATACATATGGAAGACAGGTTTAGAGCTGGGAGGGACCTGAAGTACATTGAATCCAAAGCCATTATTTCCCAGTTGAGGAAACAGTCCAAGCTTCCAGCAAGGTTACTGGTTTAATTTTTGGAAGCCATCAGTTAGCAGCAAATTCTGAAGCTCAAACAGCTAAGGGTCTAAGGAGGGATTTAAACCTAGGTCCTCATTACTTGAGTCTTCTGCTTTCTCCACTATCCACCTGCCTTTCCAAATAGAATGCATCTCCCTTCAATGGAGCAAATGGCTGGCTGACGGGAGGTTCTGAAGCAATGCTTGTTGATGGATTTATGCTCAGCCCCACCTCACATATCTGTATTGTTCTTTGGCTTATCTCCAACTGGGATCCTTCTTCAATATCTGTGTTCCCTGATATGGCGTGATAGAGTATCACCAAATCGGCACAGCTGGACTGTAAGAGCAGAGAGCCAGCTGGGAATCACAACTTTTACAATAGCACCCCATACCTATACAGCTCATGAACCAGAGGAAGATACTGACGGGGCCACAGGGAGTAAGACAATGGGAACAAGTGACAGTCATTGCTATAAATGCAGACTAGATTGGTCTGAGACAACAGAAAATTTCATGATTGGAGATAACTTAGTTCAGAATTATGTAGAGAAAGCGACATCAGGGCCTGGGGTCTGAACACAGTATGGACAAAGGCTTTTTAAAAATAATTGTTTTCAATTAACGAAAATCCACCTTCTCTCCTTCTCACCTCCCTGTGCCTCAATGGGAAAAAGAAAAGAAAAACAAAATCATTGTAACAAATATGTGTGGTCAAGCAAAACCCATTCCCTCATTGGACACATCCAGAAAGCTGTGTCTCAGTCTGCCACTTCTCTGTCAGGAGGGGGCAGCATGTTTCCTCAGGGGCCCTCTGGAATTCCATTTGGTCATTGTGTTGATAAGAGTTCAAAATCTTTCCAAGTTGTCTGTCTTTACTATATCATCCTTTTTCTTTTTCTTTTTGGAGGGGGGAAGGCAGGGCAATTGGGGTTAAGTGATTTGCCCAAGGTCACATGGCTGGTGTCTGAGGCCAGATCTGAACTCAAACCCTCCTGACTCCCGGGCTGGTGCCACCTAGCGGCCCCCGATATTATTCGTAACATGTAACTTGTCCTCCCATCTGCTCACTTCTACATCAGTTCGTCCAAGTCCTCCGGGGTGTCTCTGAAGCTGTCCTCTTTGTCTCTTTTTTTGAAGCACAGTAATATTCCCTCCCATTCGTATATCACAAATTGTTTATTCATTTTTGCAGCTGATAGTCACTCTCTCAGCTTCCAATTCTTTTCCACCGCCAAAAAAAGCATAAAGACTTTTGGAGCCAATTGGTGATGATTCAGTAGAAAAACCACTAAGCAGAGCGTGACTCTTTCTTAAAGGAAGAACAGAGAGGCCGGGTTTAGGGAGTAAAGAATTGGGGAACAGCCATGTTGAAGTAGGAACATTGGGAAGCCAACTGGCCCCAATGGTGGAGACAAAGAAAGGCAGGCCCTGGATGATGAATTGAAGAGCCAGAGATTCTCAGAGTCAGCAAGGGATGTCATTGGTCAAGCAGTCTGGCCCTGGGCCTAGTTACCAACCCACTGTGGTCTTGGGCAAGTTGTGCCTCCCTCTCTGCCTCAGTTTCCCATTCTCATCTTCCTCCTAGGCACAGATGCCATCTCCTTTTGCAAAATCAGTCCTAGATGCCCCCATTATTTATGTTCTCTCTGTCCTTAATTTTCATTGTACTATTCTTTGTTGTTATTATTGAATCATTTTCAGACATGAAATGACCCCGTTTGGGATTTCTTGGCAGAGATACTGGAGTGATTTGCCATTTCCTTCTCCAGTTCATTTTACAGATGAGGAAACTGAGGCAAATAGGTGATTTGCCCAGGGTCACACTGCTAATAAATATCTGAGACTGTATTTGAACTTAGGTCTTTCTGACTCCCAGTGCTCTATCCACTATACCAATGCTTATTGTATAGGAAACATACAGAATGTAAGCTCTGTGTGGGCAGGGGATGTTTCATTTTTTCTTTGAATCCTGACAGTAAGTTCTTAGTAAGTGTCTTTTGAAATGGATTTAATTGAAACCCTACCTCTATACCATCTGAATTCTTGTATTTCTAAGAACCTGATATATTTTATTTTCAACTTGAAGTTTTATTCATTTAGTGGTCAGAGAAGAACCACAAATACATGTACTAGGTTCATGCATGGTGCCTTCCATACTTAGCAGCAGATATGAGGACTCCATCCTCAGGCTCTTCAAGGGGATGAATAACCCACTGGACATTCATCTTGTGAAGTCCGTACCAAGGATGCTTGGGGGTTCTCTTCCAAGTAGGTGACTCCCTAATGCTATGATTGCTCTAAGTGACCTTTGTAAGGGGAGCTTGGAGAGTCGTTGCCATCATTAGCCATGGTAGTAGAAGCTGAGTGTGTTGCCAGTGCCATTATTCCTCTCCCTTTGAGGCCCATCATCTGAGTCCCATCTTTTTGGCTTCCTTGCCTCCGTTTGTCTAGTGATTTCCATACCTGCCATCAGATTTCCCAGGAACACAAGATATTGAAGTGGAGGGCCTCTGAGTAATCATCAAGTCCAGTGCCTCTCCCCTTGAAGTTTGAGAGACACCATTGGGGTGGGGAAAGGAGAAATGTGCCTTGGGCTAGATGGTGGAGCCCAGGATTGATCTCAAAGAGGCTAGCTTTAAACCATATTTCTTCATAGTCATATCAACATCATTCTCTTTAATTTCAGTAACTAATCATAAAGTCAAAGGTTGTATCCCCTTGGAAGGTTAATTCACTTCCTTCCCACTTTGGGCTTTTGGAAGAGGTTCCATCTCTGGTCATATCAACCAATCAACAGATACCTATTAAGCTCCTCCCACATGCCAGACACTGTTCTGGGTTAGTTGGCAATAGGATCTCTGCATGTATCTTTTTTGAATGGGATAAATTATTTAATGGTCAAATATATCCTTGTAATCTACATGTTTCTTTAATAACAAATGTCATTGTGGAAACCCAGGGCAAGTGACACAAATAATGAAGCCTCTGGTCCATTTTCACTGTCACCAACATCATGTGGTACTTAGGCAGGGCTGCTGTGAGGGAAGGAGCCAGGTTTCCATAGGCTACACAGGGACACCATCTCATAATTGTCTGCCCATGTCCCCTGTAGCCCCAGGACATAGGAAGTCTGCTTTTCCTATGACAGTGGAATTAGGGGTACTCATCACCTTTCTGACCCAGTGGGTGACTGTCCATACAGCTTAAGGATCTTCACATCTTTTCAAAATTTAATCTCCCCTCATTTCTTGTAGATAAAACTCCATCACTTACATACAATATAACACAACATAACCAATCCAACTCAAACCAACTGTGTATAGTGTATACAGCTGAATGCTAGGTGATGAGAAGACTAAAACTTTAGACATGACTGAGACCTGGGAAAGAACTTAGCTTAAAAAGGTCAATGTTCTCCCCCCCCCCAAATCTGGGACTATCTCCAGTCATCCTTATCTATATCTGGCCACTGGACCCAGCTGGCTCCAGAGGAGAAAGTGAGGCTAGTGACTTTGCACATCCCTCCCTCACTTAAATCCAATACACTTGCAATTCAAGATATACCCCCTCCTGATGTCATCGGTCCTTTTTGAGAACAAAGACCAAATGACACTTTAGATGCGATGGGATCATTGGCTTCAAAGAGTTTGCAGTCTAGGAGTCATTTCCTTGCTTTCTCCTTTCCATTTTCATATCCTCATTTCTTCCACTCAGCGCTCAAAATGTATGGAAGTATTAATTAAATACTCTGTAATCTATATCTTTATGTCTGTATCTCTCTTCACACACACACACACACACACACACACACATACACACATACACACATGACCTATTTCCCCTTACGTGCCCCCAGAATACTCTTTGTTCTAATTAAACTGACCTGCCTGTTCTGTCCCACAATGGTGATCGCTCTGCTGCTACCTTCGTGCCTTTTTTCATAGGCTGTGACCCACAACAAGAAAAATGTTCCCCATTCTTAGAGTGCTATCCCCTTTGGGATACCTAACTTCCTGCAAAAGTCACCCTCAGTTCTCCCTGCTACCCCAAGGCTTTTCCTGATTTTCTTGATTTTTAGAGTCCTCTTTCACCCCTGAAATTAACTGGTATTTACTGTGTGTGTGTGTGTGTGTGTGTGTGTGTGTGTGTGTGTATATATATATATATGTATATATATATATACATATATATATGTATGTATATGTATATTATATTTACTCATCTGTGTTCTTGCTGCTTTTCTCTAATAGAATGTAAGCTCCTTGAGGGCAGGGGGTTATCTTGTTTTTGTCTTTGCATCCCCTGATACTGTGCTTGTTGAATTGAAAGGAGGCCTTCACTTGTATTGTCCTTCGAATCATTGCAGGGGTGGTGTGCTTTACCATACTGCTTCCCTTCACTTTGTGTCATTTTACTTCATTGGATAGGCACCTCAATTGGGCTAGTGGAAAGACCAGGTCCTATGGTTGGAATATTTGGCCTCAGATTCCAGCTGTTAGTAAGCGCTTAATAAATGCTTGTTCTATCTATCTATCTATCTATCTATCTATCTATCTATCTATCTATCTATCCATCCATCCATCCATCTATCTATCTATCCATCTATCTATCTATTAACTATCTGTATACCTATCTATCTCTTCTTCCCTCCTTCCAGACTCTCTCTCATCCCTCCCTTCCATTCTGTTTTTCTCCCTCCCTATTCCCCATTCCTCCCTCTCTCTCTTCTCTCTCATTCTCACTTCCTCATTCTCTTTATGAATACCCTCCCTTTATCATTCTTCTCCTTCCCTTTCCCTCTCCTTCTTCCTCTCTCTTATCCCTCCTTCCCTTCTCTTTTCCTCCCTCCCTATTCCCCTTTTCTCCCTCTCTCTCCTCCCTCTCCTTCCCCCTTCCTCATTCTCTTTACCCTTGTCATCCCTCTCCTTCCTCTCTCTCTCTCTCCTCCCCTCCCTGCCCTCTCCTCTGTTACACTTCCTATGTGCCCATGGGTAAGCCAATTGACCTCTCAGAGCCTCATTTTTTCCTTCTGTAAAGTGGCTTGACTGATCCTTGTCCTACCTACCTCACAGGGTTGTTGTGAGGGAAGTCCTTTGGCAAATAAGTTGTTATGATCAGTATTAACTTAAAATTAATAAAAGAAAAGCTGTTCCTAAACAACAGCTTGGCCCTTGAGTCAAAAGCAGGCAGTGGAGGAGCGCCTCATGCTTCAATTCCCAAGGAAGGCGAATCAGCGAGAGCAGCCATTCTACCATCACATTGCAATCCCATTGGCCTGGAGTTCTCCTTGGTTCTGAAACTTTGATGGATGTAAGATAGTCTGCAGAGGGCAAGGAGAACTCCAGGGGCCTGGGGCTCCCTGTGGACCATGCCAGGACAGAGGCCAAACAGCTGAGGTGGGCCAGCTTCAGCTCTTCATCAGCTCCTGAAGACACCTGCTCACCCGCTGTCATCAGGGGCTGGAGACAGTAGTATGGCCCGATGGGCAAGCCCCTGGAGTGGACTTGGGCCATACCCTGATGATGCCTTCCCTCTCCTTGGGCTGCTCCTGGCCTGTTCTCTGTTTTCTGTCAGTGTTTATTATGACGATTTCTTTTAATGACTGACTCTTCACTCTACTGTCAATCAATGAGCATTTATTAAGCACTTACAGTATTCCTGGCACTGTGCTAAGAAGTGGGGATACATAGAAAGGCAAAAACACAGTCCATGCCCTCACGGGCCCCATATTCTACTATGGGGCAGACAATGTGTAAATAACTGGACAAACACAAGATATGTATTGAGTAAGTGAAGGCAACGTCAGGGGGCAAAGCATCAGCAGCTGGGAAGGCCATGCCAAGCCTCCTGCAGAAGGTGGGATTGGAGCTGAATCCTGAAGGAAGCCAGAAAGGGAAAGAGCATTTGATGAGCTGGTCACAGCAAGGGAAAGGCGAGGGGATGGCAGCTGAGTGTCCTGTCTGATGCACTGCATGTGGGCTGGGCAAGTTAGACATAGACTATGTGGGGGGGGGGGGCGGCGGGGGAAAAGCATGAGAAGGCTAGGAAACCAGGCTGGTTCAGGTAGCCCAGAGGCCTGGGTGCTGGAGGGTGGAGTGCTGTCTTGGAGGACCTGTCCTGCAAGCAGAGACAGAAAGCAAGGGTGGCATGCTAAGGTGAGAAAGAAATCATTAGCAGAGGATTCGTGATGACCTGGGAAGGTGGAGCAGCATGAACTCAAGTGAAAGCAGTCTTGAAGCTGTGAGTGTTGGGAAAAGGAGGAAGGATGGCTTTGGGGACACCTGGTTTGGAAGAATTTTAATATGAGAGGATAAAAAGCCAAATGATCCCAAGGGATCCCACATGTCCCTTTGCCATCATTAGCTACTCCCATGCCAATAAGCCAGATGAGCCTTCAGAGAGCTCCAATCTGCCAGTCACCAAAGGGCTGGTGGGTGAGCACATTGGCATCCAGGGCCACAGAGTGTCAGAGGTCCCAGCTGGGGGCCCTCATCTCAGATGTGAGTAGCTTCATCTGAAAACATGTGGAGACAAAAGCTTATCCCTAGAAAGAACTACATTTGGTCTGTTAAACAGCCTGAATATGTTGTTAAGGAGCTAGAATCTTCCTGGTAATTTCTCCTTCCATTGAATATTTGAAATGGACTTGTCCTTAAAATGAATAATCAATAGTTCTCATTTGCAGAGTATTGCCTGGCTTACAAAGTGCTTCTTGTGATAAATGTCCTGGCCTTATTTAGTGATTTTTTTTTCTTCTGTATGTGGATCAATCAAAAGTGACTCCAATGCCTTCCACATAGAGCTCCTCCCTGACCTTGGTATGGAAGCCACACTGGTTACCTCACCCTGAAAGAAAGGCCAGGGCAGTGACAGAATCTGCTGCTCTAGGACTGGCTTATTTCCTACACCCCAGAATCCCTGATATGGAAGGGATTTTATAGGCGGGGTGGTCCTTTCCAAAGCTGCTACATCAGACCTCAGGAGGCAGGACTGCTGTCTTTTTTTGGGGGTGGGTAGGAGTTCCATCATTTTGCTTCATGTTACACATTTCTGAGGGGCCCTGGAATATACCTGCTTGACCAGCCTCTGTTGGAGCCCACAGGAGACACAGCTGCCCTAAAGGAAGAGGGCTATTAGGCAGAATGGCTAAAGGGGTGAAATCACATGTAGGAGGTGGCACTGTAACTCTGTTTCTAGAAAAATCAGAGGGCCAGATGGGTGGTGCAGTGGATAGAGACTTGAGTTTAAATCCAGTCTCTGACACTTACTACCTATGTGACCCTGGGCAAGTCACTTGACCCCAATTCCCCCATCAAAAAAAAAAAAAAAGCCAGGGAGAGGTGAGGCTGCTCAGTGTAACAAAGAAAACCACAGCTTATCTGCCTTCTTGCCCAGGACAGCCAAAGGAAAGGAGAAAAGAAGTAGGAAGGCTGTTGGCAATGGGAAAAGTAGTCAAATGGAGTCAGGGAAAATCAGGTAACATCAGAGAATTACAAGATTGGAATAGGAAATGACACAGAGAGACAGCAAAGGCCTGGAATCATATAAACCTGTGTTTGAGTCCCATGTTGAACACATAAAAGCACTCATTAACCTCTCGGTGCCCCAGGAAACTCTCAAAGACAGGAATGAACATTTTTTTCATACAGTCTTTATTGAAGTTGTACAGGAAGAGTTTCCCCAAAGTGAAAAGTATTGTATGCCAAAGCATCTTCCTTTGGGAGCAGAAGGGTCCTGCAAGGTTCATGCAGCAGCCGCCGGCTCAGCTGGTATCTGGTTCTTAGCCTCGACCTCCATGTTTTTTGCAGCCTCATTTTTCTCCTCAGTTTTTTCAGCCTCCTTTTCTGTGGGATCTGTCCGGAAGTCTGCTGAAGCCTACAGACCCCTTTTCAGAAAAATATTTTAAATGTGTAAAATAAGATGCAATGACAAAGGAATGCAGATCAAAAAGTCCTCCTTCTAAGCCTGTAAGTTACAGAGGAGCTACTGATCAGAACACTTAGGAGTGAATGGAGTTTTCACCCTCCAGTTTCCCTGCACTGATGAAATCACAGGTCTAGCACCCTCCTCCCCCTTAAAAATAATTACCAGGAAAAGCGTGTGCTGCAGAGCCAGATTCTGTTCTCAGCTCTATCTTTTTAGAGCTACATAGCCTCTGGGCAAGCCTCAGTTTACCCTCTATAAAAAGAGGGGTTGCTCTAGACACCCTTCTAGGTCCCGTCAGGGTTTGATATTTAGTGAGTCCTTATTATCAAGGCTCAAGAGGGTCCTAATGTAAAAAGGTTCTATTAAAAGACTTCTAATAAAGCAATATCAATGGAACCTAGAAAGGATCACTCAGAATAAAAATTAAGGGAAGAGGTTGTTAGAAATAAATGTTTTACCTTTATTTTGTGGAGGAAGGAATACAATAAATAATGAACTACTTAAATATCAGCTCTTGATTTTGGGGAGCCTGTATTCTTTTTTTTTTTTTGCTTTATTGGAGGGGCAATTGGGGTTAAGTGACTTGCCCAAGGTCACACAGCTAGTAAGTGCTAAGTGTCTGAGGCCAGATTTGAACTGAGGTCCTCCTGATTCCAGGGCCAGTGCTCTATTCACTGCGTTACCTAGCCTTCCCGGGAGCCTATATTCTTTCAGGGTTTTCTTGCAATTTGACTCCTCGGTGAAGTTCTGGGGGGTGATAGGGCTACAGGGCTTTGGATAGTGGCATTCACATTCTAGTTCTTTTCTGAATTGGTCATCCAGGAGCTGAAACTTGGAGGTGAATAGAGGAAATGAAGGGGATGGGTTTTACTGATGCCCAAGTCTGACTTGAAGAGCTGTCAAGGGTCCTAGGGTAGAGGTTTTCCTCTCCTGTAAAATAGGTTTCATACTTTTTGAAAACTTCAATTTTGTTTTGTTTTCAGTTCTAGATTCTCTCCCTCCCCTACATCTTCTCCCCAATGAAAAGGCAAGAAATACAAAACCCTTTACAAATATGTAGTCAGGCAAAACACATTTCTTCATTAGACATGTTTAAAAAAAACAAGGAAAAAGACAAAAATATGCTTCACTCTGCACTCTTTATCCATCAGTTCTCCATCTGAAGGTGGAGAGTGTTTTTCACCATGAGTTCTTTGGCACTGTGGTGGGTCATTGTGTTGATCAGTGTTATGAAGTCTTTCACAGTTGATTACCTTGATAATATTGCTGTTACTTTGTAAATTTCTCCTCTGGTTCTACCCACTTCGGTTTGCTCAGTTCATACATCTTCCCAGGTCTTTCTGAAACCATCCTCTGCATCATTTCTTACAGCATAGTCATATTCCATCACATTCATATGCCATAATGTTCAGTAATTCAGGTTTAATATTTTGCCTACCTCCCAGGGGAAGTGAAGAGGAGCAAAGGCTAGATTCTGCAGAAGGATGTTCAAAGACTTTTTTGAAAAAGCTAGATTTGCTCTGAATGACAGCACAAATGTATCTTTTTTGGTGTTTCAGGAAGGACAGGAAATAAGTATGAACATCTACAGCTGATAGGGTTGTGATTTTGAGAATTCTATTGGAAGCAATAAATATATAACACTAAAAGCTATTCTCCAATAGAGAAACGGTAAAAGATACAAACAGGTAGTTTTTGAAAGATTTACACTCTTTACAAATCACCAATATTATCATCAGAGAAATGCAAATTTAAATGAATTGAATTATACCACACTCCATGCCAATTGGATGAAAAAATATAGGAAAAGTCAGTGTTGGAGAAATTGCAGGAAGACAGGCACACTAAGACACTGACCGTGGAATTGATCTGATCATTCTATGAATTGGACTGATCATTCAGTATTTAAGTTTGGAATTAGATAATAATTAGATAATAATAACTATGATTAGCATTTATATAGTACTTTAAGGTTTCCAAATGCTGTGCATATATCATCTCATTTAATTCCTAAATAACTCTGTGAAGTAGGTGCTATTATTATCCCTGTTTAATATCTTTGGAAACTGAGGCTGGGAGAATTTAAGGGACTTTCCTAGAATGACATAACTAGGAAGTGTCTGAGGCAGGTTTGAACTCAGGTCTTCTGGATTCCTAGTCTAACAGTCTGGCCACTGTGCCACCCAACTGCCTACACCCTTCAAGTTCTTTGACCTGGCAATCTTGCTACTAAAGGTCAATGATGGAAATTAAGATCAGGCATATACAAACATTTTCGCATAAACACTCTTTGTGTTAACTGAAAATGACGCGAGTGCCCATTGCAATGGTGTGTCATACCCTAACGAGGAGGCCAATGATCTCTTTTCATTCCACAGATCCCAGAATGCAATCAATCTCTCCAGGGTTCAGCACTGCCCTTTGGGATAGGGCCATGACAAGCAGGTGTTCACTCTCTTGCTTCCAGAATTGTTGTAATCTGCCACCTGGCATAGGTTATCATTATTTACTTAACCCATAGTCCATCCAGGACTGGCCTTGCTTTGATAATTGGGTTAATCCGTTCTCCTTGAGGGTGTCTATTTGCAGAATCTTTAAAGTACCATGAATTCTACCAACTTCTCAAACATTATTTTCATTGCCACTTCTAGCTACTTCCTCCCCCTCCTTTTAAGTCTAGGCCTTTCTTTTTAGAGTGAGTAATCATTTAGGCTCCTAGAAAAAAGACAGCTGCTTGGCAGGGTCAGATCTCTGAGGGTCACTCTGGGGCTAACGCCAAATTATGGGTAAGTCATTTGATATCTGAAAAAAATTGTGTACTCTTTCCACATGTTCAATTCCCTAGGAACTCTGTTACCATGAGCAGAAGGCACAGATTGAGCTAATCCCAGGATGGAATTTAAGAACAGAAAAGAGTTAGTAGCAGGAGACTTGCCTGCCACCGGCTCAGGAAAATTAGAGCCCCCTTCTAGGGTTTCTCTGGTAACTTGATGAAGACAAAGGGTTTGGGATTTGGAGTCAAAAATCCTTGGCCTCAGTTTCTTTACCTGTAAAATAAGGTGGACTGGATGTCTCCAGGGTCACTGCTAGCTCCAGAACTATGATTTTCCAATTTAGGGAGGAATCTTCTTTCCTGCTTTCTCACTGCCGTGGAGAATTGAATATGGAAAGAAAAGGGAGATCAAGTCTGAGCCTGACCAAAGATTCTTGCACCAGGGTACCAATGGTGGTGGGAGTGGGAGGGATTTTTGTCATCACTCTGAGGCAAGCTTTGCCCAAATCCTTCCCCCCTCCCCCCACCAGGAGTAGTGGGGGCAGAATAAAGCTGCAAAAAGAGAAGAGGGCTGTGAGAGAGTGGTGGGATGCTCCCATTGGTGGGAGTTTGGGGTCCTGAGGAAAGGCAAGGGAACACACTCCCTGCCCCCATGCTGGCACCTTAGAACAAAGTCCTACTGGGCCCCACTTGCTTCCTCTGTCAGATGAGGGAGTTGGTTGGACTTTGTGGCCTCTGAATCTCTTAGTTTTGTATCTGTGGTCCCATGAAGGGTGTTAAACACTAATGACTCAATTATGCAGCTGATCTGTGTATTTTTCTCATTTTTAATTAAACAAATGCTTTATTAACTTCTGGTTTACATCATTCATTTCCACCAGATTATGAGTTACATTTTCCCCCCATTTTTTCCCTACCCACCACCGCAGAATAGCAGTCCCACTAGATATCCCCTCATCTAATCTGCTCTCTCCCCTATCTTCTCCCATATCCCCTTCGACTTTGCCATTAGGGCAAGGTGAATCTCTGAGCCCCAATGCCTGCACATCTTATGAAACATTTAATTTTAAAACTTCGATTTTCAGATCCATTCCCTTCCTCCCTTGTCACCCACTCCCTCTGAGAAGATAAGCAACACAGTATGTGTTGTAAATGTATAGCTATGCAAAACATTACCATAGTAGATATATTTTAAAAGACTGCTTATATTTCCCTCCCACCTGTCTCACCTCCCACCTGGTCCCATTCCCTACTTTGATGCTGTCCCTCTTTGATAGTGGGTACTTCCAACCTCCCCTCCCCCCAGCATGCCCTCCCCTCCATCATCCCCCTCTCATCCCCCTTTTCCCTACTCACGAGAGTGAGGGTAAGATATTCCATTTAGTATGTATGTGATTCTCTCCTTGAGCCAACTTCAATGAGAATATGCTTTTGCCTTTTTGCCTTCCTGTTCTTTCCCTCCTCTGCAACTACTTCCCCTTGTCTCTTCTACATGAGATAGTTTACCCTACCCTGTCTCTCTCCATCTCCTCTTGCCACTTTCCTCTCTCACCTCTCGACTTCACCCCTTAAGAATCATCCCTTCCTTGGGGCGACTAGGTGGCACAGTGAGCAGAGCACCAGCCCCGGAGCCAGAAGGACCCAAGCTCAGATCCGGCCCCAGACAACCAACACATAAACAAAAACCCAGCCTCGTGACCCCGGCAAGTCACCCAACTCCAATTGCCCTCCCCCCAAAAAAAGAATCATCCCTTCCCATCAAATTCAACCTGTGCCCTCTATCCATGTATACCTGTGAACATATGCCATGTACCCTTCTTCAATTATTTTCATAATGAGAAAGGTTTCATCAAACACAGCTATTGTTTTTCCATGTAGGACTGTAAATAGTCCAACTTTGATAAGTTCCTTTTGATTTCTTTTCCTTGATTACCTTCTCAAGCATCTCTTGCTTCTTGTGTCTGAATGTCAAATTTTCTATTCAACTCTGGTTTTTTCATCAAGAATGCTTGAAAGTCCTCTATTCCACTGAATGACCATATTTTCCCCTGAAACAAGATACTCAGTTTTGCTGGATAGGTGACCCTTGGCTTCAATCCCAGCTCTTTTGCCCTCTGGAATATCATATTCCATGCCCTTCAATCCCTCAGTGTAGAAGCTGCCAGGTCCTGGGCTATTCTGAATGTGTTTCCACACTATTGAAATTGTTTCTTCCTGGCTGCTTGTAGTATTTTCTCCTTGATCTGGGAGTTCTGGAACCTGGCTATAATATTCCTAGGAGTTTTCTTTTTGGGATCTTTTTCAGGAGGTGATCTGTGGATTCTTTTAACCTCTATTTCCCCCACTGGGTCTAAAACATCAGGGCAATTTTCCTGGAGAATTTCTTGAAGGATGATTTCTAGGTTCTTTCTTTGATCATGGCTTTCAGGTAGTCCAATAATTTTTAAATTATCTCTCCTGGATCTATTTTCCAGGTCAATGGTTTTTCGCATGAGATATTTCACATTGCCTTCTATTCTTTCATTTGTTTGGATCTGTTTAATAGTATCTTGATTTCTCATAAAGTCACTAGCTTCCATTTGCTCCAGTCTAACTCTGAAGGAACGAATCTCCTCAGTGAGCTTTTGAGATTCTTTTTCCATCTGGCAAATTTGACTTTTTAAGGCATTCTTCTCCTCATTACCTTTCTGAGCCTCTTTTGCCTTTTGAGTTAGTCTATTTTTTAAGGTGTTATTTTCCTCAGTCAGGCTGTTGACTGTCATTTCATACTTTTCTTGCATCTTTTTCATTTCTCTTCCCAAATTTTCTCCCACTTCTCTTATCTGCTTCTTAAGGTCCTCTATGGCCTGTAGCCAGCTTGTATTTTCATTTGGGGCTTTTGGTGCAGGAGTTCTGACCTCACAGTCCTCCTCCATGCTTTGATCCTCTTTGCCCCTAAAATAGGAGTCCAATGTTGAATTTTTCTGTTTATTTTGTTTCTTTTGCCTAGGCATGTTGCCAATTAATTACTTTGATTTGGGGGCTTGTTGCCACAGTAGGACTCTGCCACCATACAGGGGAGCTTCCGCCCAAATGTGGGATCTTCACAACTTCTGCCAGTTGTGTGGCCTCTGTAAAGCTTCCACCCACTCTGGCAAATTGGATACCCACCCCAAACTTCCCCCCCAGACCACAATCCAGATCCAGGCAGTTTAAAGCAAGAGAGATTAACCCCCAGACTGATTGCTGGATCTCCCTACAATTCGAAGACCAGGAGCTAGAGCCACTACTGATGCTGCAAAATGGCTTCTGTGCACTGTTTCTTCAGCAGCTTTTCGCCCCCAGGGGAGGAAGCCAAGTGTTCCCCAAATACTGGTCCCAAAGTCCATAGGGCACTAACCTCTCACTTTGTCCTAGGCATATCTGTGCTGATAATTCTGGAATCGCCACAATTGCTGGTGTTCTGGGGTCCCTCCAGCCAGCTGAAGGCCCAGCCACCATGGGGCTAAAACTGGGGACCTGGGCTCAGCTCTGCGTGCTGCGCTGTTGGTTCCCAGTGAGCTGTACTGCCTGCTCTCAGAGAGCTTCGCTGGCCGCTCCCTGCAGGGCTACTGGACTGTCCTCAGCAGGAGGTTAGCTTCTTTGTGCCATTCTGTGGGTGCTGGGGCTCCAGAAGTTGTTTGGAGTCCCCTTTCACATTGTTTGAAATTTGTGTGGGGCAGAGCACATTGGAAATGCTGTTTCTACTCTGCCATCTTGGCTCAGCCCCCTTTTTCTCATTTTTAAAAGATTCTTTCTTATCTGGATAACCAGCATTTTGCTAAAGCTAGATTTTCGAGGATAGCTCAGTGGACTGAATGGTGGACTTTACAGTCAGGAAAATCTAGGTTTAAATGCTACCTCTGATATTTAGGAGCTCTGTAACCCTGGAAAAGTCACTTACTCTATCTCAAATTTAGTCTTTTTGTCTGTAAGGAAAATACGTGTCATATCTACTTCCCAGAGTTGTTGTGGAGATTAAAGTAAATACTTTCTATGAAACATTTTGAAAATTGATTATCTCTGTTTTTTTTTTTGGAAAAAAAGTTTAATTACAAATCAAATTTACATAAGTTTTTCATGGCCAATAAAATTACTGAATTTCATAGATAATCACAGTTTGTGATTATCTCTTTATGAAATAGCATTAGGAAGTGCTAATGTTGAAAAGGCTGTCTATTTCCTTTGGTCATTTCCTATGAGTTTACAGAAACCTTTGGGAGATGTTATGTTAACCCTTACTTCACTCTGTCCATGGCTCCCTTCCTTGGATGGGTGACCTCATAGAAAGATAGATTAGATATCTAGATGACAGGTAGAGGGATAGCCAGATGGATAACAGGACATTTATTAAGCTCTGGTCTGTGCCATGCACTGGGCTATAAAACACAAGGAAACAAGACAACCCGCCTTTTCAAAGGGTTTCTGTTCTAATAAAACATAAAAGGGAGTTAGAAAATTGTATGGGGGGCATGTGGGGAGGGAGAAGGCAGTGATGGGGTAGGTCATGCAGTCCACAGAATGAGTTCATTCTGAGCAGGGATTAAAGTGAGTGAGATGGCTGGGGCCCCTCATGAACTGGGGATGCCAGCCAGGGACTCCAAGTCAGTGCAGCAGGTGCTAGGACAGTCTCTCATGGTGGGCAAGGCAGTTGGCAGATAATGGTGTTCAGCAGGAGTTGAGCCAGGAGTGAAGTGAGTACCATGAATGAGGCTCCCAAGGAGCTGGATCATGGCTCAGCTGTGGTCCTCATCCATCCATCTCTGCTGTCATCATGGCAATAGCCACCCAAGGCAATACATGCTTGGGAAGCCAAAAGTAGGGGCAGAGGAGTTAGGCCTTTGAACCCAGCAGGTTCAAATGGGTTTGGTAACCTGTATCTTTGGAGCAGTTTTCTTCCAGAGGTTGATGGATACAGCATGGTTCCCAAAGCAGCCAGTCTTGTGGCACTCCCTATTTATTGACAGCATATAACATTCCTGCAGTTTCTCCTTTTCCTTGCTATTGTCTAGAGTCCCATTCCTTTGGCCAGCATCCTTGGCCTTTTGCCTAGAGAAGAAGGAAAATCCTATTCCTTAGATATGTCTTCTCTTTTTTGGGTTTACTAAGGACAGAATTCTGTCTAATTGTATCCAACTCTTAGTACAATACTTGGCACATAGTAGGTACTTAATAAATGCTTGTTGACTTGACTTAGGCATATGGGACAAGAAACTTTTTTCACTGGAGACCCATGAAAAATTTTAGAAAGTTTTCTGATTTCTCAGACAAGGAGCAGAATGCTTGGGACCCATCCAATCTTTCATGACCAAGGGCATAAAAGCATAGCCCAGGGGTGGTTGTCTGAGGGCTTGGGCTTCCCTTCAATATCAGCTTCTACTATCTAATTCTAATATCATACATATAGTTGAGTTTGGGCCAGAGACGATGGGCCTAGATTGTTTCTTGCTATTACAAACTACACAGCCATGGTGTAGCAAAAGGTTCTTTATGAACAAAATCAATGCAACAAGGGGGAAATGAGGAAAAAGTATTTTTGTATCAAAGAGCTCCCATATGGTATGGTGAAAAGAAAGCTGACTCCAAAGTCAAGAAACAGGTTCAATTTCTGTTTCTGAACCATACTGGTTGTTCAACCCTGGGCATGTCACTTAAACTTGTAGTGTGCCAGACTATAAATTGCAAAGAAAGTGGTACCTGCATTAACAGAGGGAGTTTCCTTATAGCAATTAAATAACAATATCAATCACCTTTGCTGCTGCTTTTCCTCTGTTATCATAAAACATTTGAAATATTAATTGTATTCAGACTTTGCCATTCTAGCCCCTGCATACACAGGCAGGCAACTTCTAAACTTCCAGACTGGGGGCTGATAGTCCAAGGAGAAGCTGCTGTCTCTGCTGGGAGCCTGGAGCCCTCTCTTACCTGGACCCAATGATTCCTCCTGTCCCCTCGTGAGAAGAGATGACAGTGAGATGACTGCGATTTGTCCTTGAAAATAAGAATGAGGGGCGGAGCCAAGATGGCAGAGTAGAAACAGCTCATCCAAGCCACTCTGCCCCCAGATTCCCCCCAAACTATGTAAAAGGGGACTCTGAACAACTTCTGGAGCCCCAGCACCCACAGAACAACATAGAGAAGCTAACCTCCCTCTGAGGACAGCCCAGCAGCCCTGCAGGACGGACCAGTGCAGCAGTCTGGGAGCCGGCAGCGCGCAACGCGCAGAGCGCAGGAGGCGGAGCCGAGCCAAGCCCAGGTCCCCGTGAGCCGAGGTTTTAGTCCCAGGGCGGCAGGGCCAGCAGCTGGCTGGAGGAACCCCAGAACACCAGGAGCTGTGGCGACTCCAGAATTATCAACATAGACATGTCTAGGACAAAGTAAGAGGTTAGTGTCCTATGGACACTGGGACCTGTATTTGGGGAATGCGTCGGCTCCCTCCCCTGGGGGCTAGAAGCTGCTGAGGAGACATGCCATTTTGTAGTTCTCAGAGACGGCTCCAGCTCCTGGCCTGCAATTAATTGTAGGGAGATCCATCGATCAGTCTTGGGGGGGTAATCGCTCTTGCTTTAACCTCCCTGGATCTGGATTGTGATCTAGGGTGGAAGTCGTGGGTGGGTTTACAGCTTGCCAGAAATGGAAGTTGCCCCCCACACGTTTGGGACGAAAATTCCTCTATCTGGCCTTAAAGCCATAGTGTGGCAACAAGCCCAAAGGTCAGGTAATCAAGTGGCAACATGCCAAGGCAAAGGAAACAGAAAAATGCAACTCTAGACTCCAATTTTGGGGGCATAGAGTGGGAAAAGGACTGTGAGGTCAGAAGTCCTGCTGGAATAGCCCCAGGGAAAAACATGAGCGGGTTGCAGGCCATAGAGGACCTTAAGAAGGACTTTAAAAATCAAATAAGAGAAGTGGAGGAAAAATTGGAAAGAGAAATGAGAAGGATGCAGGAAAAGCATGAAATGAGGGTCAACAGCCTGGTTGAGGAAAACAACACCTTAAAAAATAGACTAACTCAAATGGCAAAGGAGGCCCAAAAGGGCTACGAGGAGAAGAATGCCTTAAAAAGTCGAATTTGCCAGATGGAAAAAGAATCTCAAAAGTTCACTGAGGAGATTCATTCCTTCAGAGTTAGACTGGAGCAAATATAAGCTAGTGACTTTGTGAGAAATCGAGATGCTGTTAAGCAGATCCAAACAAACGAAAGATTGGAAGGCAATGTGAAATATCTCATGGGAAAAACCACTGACCTGGAGAATAGATCCAGGAGAGACAATTTAAAAATTATTGGACTACCTGAAAGCCATCAAAGAAAGAACCTAGAAATCACCCTTCAAGAAATTCTCAAGGAAAACTGCCCTAATGTTTTAGATCCAGAGGGCAAAATAGAGGTTGAAAGAATCCACTGATCACCTCCTGAAAAAGATCCCAAAAAGAAAACTCCCAGGAATATTATAGCCAGGTTCCAGAATCCCCATATCAAGGAGAAAATACTACAAGCAGCCAGGAAGAAACAATTTCAATATTGTGGAAACACAATCAGAATAGCCCAGGACCTGGCAGCTTCTACACTGAGGGATTGAAGGGCATGGAATATGATATTCCAGAGGGCAAAAGAACTGAGAATTAACCCAAGGGTCACCTACCCAACAAAACTGAGTATCTTGTTTCAGGGGAAAATATGGTCATTCAGTGTAATAGAGGATTTTCAAGCATTCTCGAGGAAAAAACCAGAATTGAATAGAAAATTTGACATCCAGACACAAGAAGCAAGAGATGCCTGAGAAGGTAATCAGGGAAAAGAAATCAAAAGGAACTTATCAAAGTTGAACTATTTACATTCCTATATGGAAAAAACAATAACTGTGAGTGATGATATCTTTCTCACTATGAAAATAATGGAAGAAGGGGGTGTGGTCATATGAATACATATGTGAATGTGTGTGTATATGGATAGAGGGCATAGGTTGAATTTGTTGGGAAAGGAGAATACTCAAGGGATGAAATTATGAGGTGAGAGAGGAAAGTGGCAAGAGGAGATGGGGAAAGACAGGGTAGAGTAAACTATCTCATGTAGAAGAAGCAAGGGGAAGTGGTTGCAAGGGAGGGGGAGAATAGGAAGGGAAAAAAAAGGCAAATCCACATTCTCATTGAATTTGATTCAGGGAGAGAATGACATACATACTAAATGGGATATCTCAACCTGCAGCAGAATAGGGGGAAGGGGAATGAGAGGAGGGATGATTGATGGGGGGATCCTTGAGGGGAGGGGAGGTTGGAAGCACCCACTATAGAAGAGGGACAGAATCATGTAGGGAATGGACCAGGTGGGGGGTGGGATGAGTGGGAGGGAATTATAAGCAGCCTTGTACAATATATCTACTATGATAATGTTCTGCATAGCTAGACATGTACAACATATACTGAATTACTTATCTCCCCAGAGGGAATGGGTGACAAGGGAGGAAGGAAATGGATCTGAAATTCGAGGTCTTAAGATTAAATGTTTCAAATATATACAAATACTATTATTAATACTCTTTTGCTTATAATTGGGAGATAAGATGTGCAGGCATTGGAACACAAAGATTCACCTTCGTCTATTGGAAAAGTCGAAGGGGGTATGGGAGAAGGTATGGGAGAGAGCAGATTGGAGGAAGTGATATCTTGTGGGACTGCTATTCTGGGAGGTTGGGTAGGGGAATAATGGGGGGAAAATGATTGTAACTCAAAATCTGGCGGAAATGAGTGATGTAAAACAGAAGTTAATAAAGCATTTGTTTAAAAAAAATTAAAAAAAAAAGAAAGAACCTAAAAAAAAAAAGTAAAATTAAAATGGTCGGGCGGAGCCAAGATGGTGGAGTAAAAACAGCACTTCTAAGGTGCTCTGCCCCATAGAAATTTCAAACAATGTGAAAGGGGACGCTGAACAACTTCTGGAGCCCCAGCACCCACAGAACGGCACAAAGAAGCTAACCTCCCGCTGAGGACACACCAGCAGCCTTGCAGGGAACAGCCAGCGCAGCTCTCTGAGAGCTGAGCCCAGGCCCGTGAGCTGAGGTTTTAGCCCTAGGGTGGCTGGGCCAGCAGCCGGCTGGAGGGACCCCAGAACACCAGCAGCTGTGGCAATTCCAGAATTATCAGCACAGATGTGCCTAGGACAAAGTGAGAGGTTAGTGCCCTATGGACTTTGGGACCAGTATTTGGGGAACTCATCAGCTTTCTCCCTTGGGGGTGAAAAGCTGCTGAAGAAACGTGGCACAGAAGCCATTTTGCAACATCACTGGCAGCTCTAGCTCCTGGTCTGCAAACTGTAGGGAGATCCAGCAATCAGTCTGGGGGTTAATCTCTCTTGCTTTAAACTGCCTGGATCTGGATTGTGGTCTGGGCGGGGGTAGGTCTGGGGTGGGTATCCACTTTGCCAGAGTGGGTGGAAGCTTTACAGAGACCACCCAACCTGTGGAAGTTGTGAAGACTCCGACATTTGTGATGGAAGCTCTCCTGTCTGGTGGCAGAGTCCTACTTTGGCAACAAGCCCAAAAATCAAGTAATTAAGTGGCAACATGCCTAGGCAAAAGAAACAAAATAAACAGAAAAATTCAACATTGGACTCCTATTTTAGGGGCAAAGAGGATCAAAGCATGGAGGAGGACTGTGAGGTCAGAACTCCTGCACCAAAAGCCCCAAATGAAAATACAAGCTGGCTACAGGCCATAGAGGACCTTAAGAAGCAGATAAGAGAAGTGGGGGAAAACTTGGGAAGAGAAATGAAAAAGATGCAAGAAAAGTATGAAATGACTGTCAACAGCCTGACTGAGGAAAATAACACCTTAAAAAATAGACTAACTCAAATGGCAAAAGAGGCTCAGAAAGGCAATAGAGAAGAATGCCTTAAAAAGCCGAATTTGCCAGATGGAAAAAGAATCTCAAAAGCTCACTGAGGAGATTCATTCCTTCAGAGTTAGACTGGAGCAAATGGAAGCTAATGACTTTATGAGAAATCAAGATGCTATTAAACAGATCCAAACAAATGAAAGAATAGAAGGCAATGTGAAATATCTCATGGGAAAAACCACTGACCTGGAAAATAGATCCAGGAGAGATAATTTAAAAATTATTGGACTACCTGAAAGCCATGATCAAAGAAAGAACCTAGAAATCATCCTTCAAGAAATTCTCAAGGAAAATTGCCCTGATGTTTTAGACCCAGAGGGCAAAATAGAGGTTGAAAGAATCCACAGATCACCTCCTGAAAAAGATCCCAAAAAGAAAACTCCCAGGAATATTATAGCCAGGTTCCAGAATCCCCAGATCAAGGAGAAAATACTACAAGCAGCCAGGAAGAAACAATTCCAATATTGTGGAAACACAATCAGAATAGCCCAGGACCTGGCAGCTTCTACACTGAGGGATCGAAGGGCATGGAATATGATATTCCAGAGGGCAAAAGAGCTGGGAATGAACCCAAGGGTCACCTACCCAGCAAAACTGAGTATTTTGTTTCAGGGGAAAATATGGTCATTCAGTGGAATAGAGGACTTTCAAGCATTCTTGAGGAAAAAACCAGAGTTGAATAGAAAATTTGACATTCAGACACAAGAAGCAAGAGATGCTTGAGAAGGTAATCAGGGAAAAGAAATCAAAAGGAACTTATCAAAGTTGGACTATTTACATTCCTACATGGAAAAACAATAACTGTGTCTGATGAAACCTTCCTCATTATGAAAAAATTGAAGAAGTGTATATGGGCATATGTTTACAGGTATACATGGATAGAGGGCACAGGTTGAATTTGATGGGATGGGATGATACTTAAGTGGTGAAGTTAAGAAAGTGGCAAGAGGAGATGGGGAGAGATAGGGTAGGTTAGAAGATAGGTTAGATAGAAGAGGCAAGGGGAAGTAATTGCAGGGGAGGGGAAGAACAGGAAGGCAAAAATGCAAAACCATATTCTCATTAAAGTTGGCTCAAGGAGAGAATCACATACATACTAAATGGGATATCTCACCCTCTAAGAGAGTAGGGGAAAGGGAGATGAGAAGGGGGGGTGATGGAGGGGAGGGCATTCTAGGGGGAGGGGAGGTTGGAAATACCCACTATCGAAGAGGGTCAGGATCAAAGTAGGGAGTGGACCAGGTGGGAGGTGAGATGGGTGGGAGGGAAATATAAGCAGTCTTTTACAATATAAAAAAAAATAATGTGCAACAGAATCTTGCTAAGGTAGCAAGCATATCCCAGCAACAGACTGCCCATTTGCCAAAAATCAGCCTACATAAGTGTAGAGACAGTGATTACCAGTAGTCTGGCTGCAGGACTAGCAATTCTTTCACTGTGGTAATTCACTAAAGCAAGCAAGGAAGGAACTGAATGAAACATGGGCAGCTGTCAGTTAATGTAGGGAAGGTACCCAACACAAATCAACACTTCTGAGCATATAGAGAAGAGTTAGATGAAAACATAATTGGGAAATAGTTAACAAAATAAATAAAAATACAACAGAAAAAAAAAAGAAAATAAAAATGGTCTCCTCAACTGCAGGGACCATTTTTTCACCTCCTTTGTATCCCCAGCACTTGGTGTAATGCCTGGAACATTGTATACTCTTCATAGATGTTTACTGACTGACTGGCTTAAATTTTTGAAAGTATGAGATTAAATTGTATTCAAATCCCAAAATCAATGTTTTCCTCCTTTCATCATTTCAGCACATTTGGAATGATTTCCCTTTGAAGTCATTCAGTTGATAAACATTTACTAAGCGCCTACTCTGTGCCTAGCTCTGTGCTAAAAGGAAGGTAAGCAATATACAAATAAGCCAGGATAAATTGGGGGGGGGGCCGGTAAACACCACTATTTTATTTTTTTATTTAAGCAATTGGGGTTAAGTAACTTGCTCAAGGATACACGGCTAGTCATTATTTATGCGTGGGTGCTCATTTTCAGAGGCCGGATCTGATCTCGGGTCATCCCAACCCCGAGGCCGACGCTCTTACTCACTGTGCCACCTAGCCGCCCCTTTAGGGCAATTGGGGTTAAGTAACTTGCCCAAGGTTACACGGCTAGATTTTTTTGTTCGTATGGATTAAGTGTCAGAGGCCGGCTCCGAACTCAGGGCCTTCTGATTCCAGGGCCGGCACTCTATTCACTGCGCCACCTAGCCGCCCCTAAACACCACTATTAAAGGTAATGCACTAGTATTAGTAATGTCCTCTCTCCTCTGTTCTTGACTTCTGACCTCCCTGGCTTCCTTTAAGTCCCAATTAAAGTTCCTTCTTTTGCCAAGCCTTCCAAAACCTTTCTTAATTCCAGTGTTTTCCCTTGGCTAAGTATTTCCTATTCATCCTACACAAAGTTTGCTTTGTCTATTTTTCTTTACATGTTGTCTTCCCCCATTAGATAGTGAGCTCCTTGAAGGTAGGGACTATCCTTTGCCTTTTTTTTTTTTTTTTTGTATCCCTAGTACTTAGCACAGTACTTGGCACATAGAAGGCACTTAATAAATGCTTATTGATTGATTGGATTTGTAAAGGCTCCCTGTAGTAAGTGGGATTTTGTTCCATACTTGAAGGAAACCCAAGAAGCCAGGAGGCCAAGATGAAAACAGAGAACATTCCAGTTGAGACGGACAGCCAGTGAAAATATATGACATGTTCCTTGTGCCAGGTACAGCAAGGAGGACAGTGTCATTGAATCCTATAGCATACAGTAGAAGTAGGAGGTATAGGAAGGTAGTAGAAGACTGGAAAAGTAGGAAGGGGCTTGATTAAGAATGGTTTTGAGTGCCAACCAGAGGATTTCATATTTGATTCTCGAGATGATACAAAGCTGCTGGAATTGCTCAAGTTTTGGGAGCAACATGGCCAATACTATGCTTTAAGAAGATCACTCCATCTACTGACTGGAAGATAAACTACAATGGGGCAAGATTTGTGCCAGGGAGATCAACCAGGAGATCACATGTGAAGGTCTACACCAGGGTGGGGACAGAGTTAGAGGAGAGAAGGGGATGTATATGAGAGATGTTGTTTGTCATTCGTTCTTGAAGAGTACTATAACATTAGGAAACTGATGCTATGATTTGCAAGTGAATTGGATTTAAGTGAGGGAGGACTATGCAAAGTCACCAGCCTCACTTTCTCCTCTGGAGCCATCTGGGTCAAATGGTCAGATATAGATCAGGACAACTGGAGATGGCCCTCATGAGAGAGATTACAAAGGTAGAAATGACAGTACTTGATAAATGATTGGATATGGGGGGGTGCTACGGTTGAGGATGACACCTAGGTTTTGAAGTTGGGTAACATGGAGAATTATATTCCCTTAGAGGGAGGGTTTGGTGTGGAAAGATGATATATTCAGCTTTGGACATGTTGAGTTCAGGATGTCTATGGGACACATGTTTTGATATGTCCAATAGGCATTTGGAAACATGAGACTGGAGGTTAAGGGAGAGGATTAGAGCTGTACAACTAAATCTATGAATCAATTGCATAGCGATGATAATTAAATCCACAGGAGCTGTAAGATCAGTTAAAATAGTACAGAGATGGTAGAATAGAGGGTCCAGGACAGAGCCCTTTGGGACACTTGCAGTTGGAGGGTGTGATCTGGATGAGAGTCCAGCAAAGGAGACCAAGAAAGAGCAAACAGGTGGGAGGAGAACAAGGGGAGAGAAGTGGGATGAAGACCTAGAGAGAAGAGCACAGAATGGAAAAGACTGTTAATGACAGTGGCAAAAACTGAAGCAAGGTCACAAAGGACAGGGATTGAGAAAAAGCCATTGGATTTGGCACTGGTGACTTTGGAGAGAGCCATTTGGGTTGAATGATCAAGTCAGAATCTACCCTGGAAGGATGAGTGATGTTGAGCATGGATACAGGTGTAACTGAACCTTAAATGAAAGGAGACCTGGCCTCAAGAGTTAGGGTCTACAGAAGGGTGTTTGTAATTGGTGTAATTGTAATTGGTAACAGGGCCTAATGGTGAATTTGCCTAAGATCTAACTGGAGGTTGGATCTCTCCAAATGCCCCAATGTGGTTATGTTGGACAAGGGAAGACTGGACAAACCTGTATTCTCCCACAATAGTAACCCATGTTTAACCCATGGCAAGTTCTGGCATAAAATTTGCCCTCAATTCATTTTTTTGGAGGGGGAGGGCAGGGCAATTGGGGTTAAGTGACTTGCCCAAGGTCACATGGCTAGTAAATGTTAAGTGTCTGTAGCTGGATTTGAACCCAGGTCCTGACTCCAGGGCTGGTGCTCTATTCATTGTGCCACCTAGCCACCCCCCTCAATTCATTTTCAGGGAAGAGTTGAGATATTGGAGGCACTAAGATATATGAATTTGCCTCTGGAAAGGAAGGTAGGGGTGGGAAAATAAAGGTGGATGTCAAGGAGGAGAACGCATTTCAGAGTAGCTCACCTGGGATGAAGGAGGAGGTGCTAGCCTCTTTCAACTACTTATTCTTGCTAACAAGATAATTAGTTTAGTTGTTTCTATGCTGTTGGAATACATCCACTACCATTCCCCTTTATAGTTTAGTGTCCTAGGACAGAGCCCTGGTAGCCTTGCCTAGTTCTGGTTCAGTCTGATATTTGCTAATATCAATGTTTCTTTTCCTGGAGAATTAAAATAACTTTCCATATCTTTACAAGGCTGGGGAGAACCATTTTTCTAAAAGTTCAGTAACAATCATAGTAATGAAAAATCTGATAAATGAATTTTTCACTGATGCTTCAGGTGGATTTGTCCCAGGGTCTATGTGGTTGCAAAGCTGGGGAAGGGTGGTGGTGGTGGAGGCTGCTTGTAAATGGTCAGAGAGGGTACCCCTGGAGCATGCCTGAAAGGATGCTCTTAGATAAGGCAAGCCCTGTGGAGCCATAGGTGGCTATACAGGGTGCCAACCTTTGCCTTAGAGAACCCAGATCATGAGTAAAGGAAAATACAGTTGGAGAATTGTATTCAACAGTCCAGAAGGAATGATGTAGTTCTTTCTTTGCTAAACTTAAGTGGGCTATGAAATCGATGCCCTAGGACACATTGCTAAGGACACAAATAAAGGCTGAATGGAGAAGACTCAAAGATTGACTGGTCCCCATCTTCCACTTAGACTTCCAGGTGGGAAATAAAGCAAAGACCCCACCTGGATGGGTTCAGTTCTCCTTGTGGTCAGGCTTGAATAGTGGCACTTGAAATACCCAAACTGAAGTTGACTTAGTGCTATTTGGTGTGGATCAAGCCCAGGGAATCTTTATGTTCAGAATTACCCCCCCAGAAATCAGTCTCTAAAACTGAAGGAGAGAAGGTTCATGGGCTAGAAGAAGAGACAAGCCTCCTGTGGTGCGAATGTAAGACTCTGGGCTGACAGCAATAAAAATGAAAACAACTGATTTGGGCAAGGCATTTGAGAAGATGATTGCTTGGAACTTTCCATCCTGTCTGCCTTCATTCAAAAAAGAATGATCTTGGTTAAGTGAATCAAATGACCATGCTCCAGAACGCTTCTACAAAGGGGAGGCTACTGGAATAAACTGTGAGTCTACTCTTCAGACTATCCTGTCTGAGAGGAAGAGAACCTTCTAAGGGTAAGATGACCCCTTGAGGTGCCTTTAACTACTGCATCTTAGCATTTTAAAAAATCCAGTTGACTTTTTTTTTTTTTTTTTTAAGCAATTGGGGTTAAGTAACTTGCTCAAGGTTACATGGCTAGTCATTATTTATGTGTGGGTGCTCATTTTCTGAGGCCGGTTTCGATCTCAGGTCATCCCAACTCCGAGGCTGGCGCTCTTACTCACTGCACCACCTAGCCGCCCCTGGTTGACTTGTTTTTATCAGATTTCAAATGTATGGTGTAATAATGCTTTGGGGTCATCAATGAATCTGTGGCTTTACCTCAGTGTTTTTTTCTTCCCATTTGTGCAGATTGTGACCCCTCTATGCCTCTTCAGTCTTTTCTGTTTTCTTCTAGTTTTTTTCATGGAATCCAATATCCACTTCATGTGCATGGTTTCTTTCCTCTGGGTCTGAGGTTCTTAACCTGGGGTCTGTAAACTTATTTTTATTTGAATATTTGTGTAAATATATTTCAACATAATTGGTTCCCTTTGTAGTCCTATTTATTGTAAACATTTAAAATTGATATGCTAGGGGGTCTATGGCTTCACCAGATTACCAGAGAAATCTAGGATATGAAAAAGGGTTAACTCATAACTCTGATAATTTGGAGGTCACAGTTTTCCATAGAGAATGTCACAGACCACAATTCTAGGGTGTGATTGAAGTAGATACCTTATTCAGTGGTTACTATGAGCTGTGACATGGAGAAGTACCAGTTGAGTCATAGAGAAAAATCTCTGGGTCAAGTTAATTCCCTTTAGGATTTTCAACCACCATATGATATAAAATATGAAGAAGTAAACAAAACAAAACAAAACAAAACCAGGGGCATTCATGCTGGATCACAAGCTATTATTAAGAACAAAGAAGGTGAGTTTCACAAAAAGAGACACAAAGGTTGAATAGACCCTTGAGTAGAGCAGTAGACCAGATATGGGTTGGTAACATCTCACAACCCTTGTTCATCAATGTGATGAGGGAATTTTTTGTGATGCTAAGAGTACATTAAAAAGTCTTGGTGACAGGCTAGATGAGAGTGGGAAGAGGAAGCTCACTGTGCGGTAATGTGAGGGCCAATTTAAAGATGGAGCCACTTATGTCACTAGAGAACAGATGGAAAGAGGATGCCCTCTTTACTTCCACATGGTTGTCCAAAGCTTGCCATTATAAAACACCACTAGGGGAACATTCACGTGAAACAAACAGGGATGTTTGCATTCAGAAGCAGATTGGAACCATTAGAAGCACAGTCCCAATTCCCAAATATAATCTAGCCATGCTCACTTCCTTCTAGTCAGTTCTGGGCCCAGTTCACTGCATATCATTAGTGCCTTTCCTACAGCAGATAGTTGTACTTATGGTCTGGCTCAATGAATTAACCATCCAAGTGCATATCACAGGCATTTCACCCATTTGTTTGTTCCTGTGTGGTTTCTTAGACTAATCTATTTTTAGTAACTGTAGTTCTCATCAAGGAATTCCTGTGGCCTTCAGGAACTTCATACCAAAAGCATAATGTTGTCTGCAAACAGCAACACCAGAAGAAATACATTTTATATGGAATTCTTCTGTTTGTATCCTCTTCAAGAACTTTCCTGGGAGGGGCAGATACCTTAGGAATATGTTTCCTTGCTTTATGACATGCCTTGACATTAATTATCAGGGTGTCACTAAACAGTTATCTTCTTGACTATATCTGTTGAATAATCTTGAGTGATATACCTGGGAAATGGCTTATTAGAGGAAGGTCAGTCAAATCCTTTTCATGTAATCAACAAGGAAGAAATTCAGTGGGAGCTTGTAGTCTTTGTACCTTTCCAACAGGTATGTGATTGTGAAGATGTGGTCGGCTGTAGAATATTATTTACTGAAATCTGCTTGCTCCTTGATAAATATATGAGCTGGAAGGGATTTTAGAGATCATTAGGTCCTCTCCCTTCATTTTACAGATGAGAAAACTGAGGCACAGAAAAGTTAGATGACTTGCCCAGGATCACACAGCTAATAATTATCTGAGGTAGGATTGGAACCCAGGTCTTTCTGACTCCCAATTCACTGTTCTATCAATGGTCTGCTTTGCCTTGATGAAATAACTGCTATGCTTAAAGCATAGTACACAGTGTAGATGCTGTCTTTTCTTCCTCAGCAACGCCAGTGTGGAAGGGACCCATCCTGTCCCTTGTGAAAGCACAGGGTTGGTGAGATGGAGTGGGTTGTTTCAAGTTGTTGAGAAGAAATTATAAAAAATCATATGAAGCCCCAAAATGGAAAATTTTAAAAACTTATTTGAAACAAAAGAAGAAAGGAAAAGAATAACATTTAGAACGTCTCAATTTCAGAGCTTAATTTGCTAAAGTTAGGATGGGGATTCAGAGGCTGGAGGAACCTTGTTGACTGTGTCAGTGATCATGAGCTCAGCTCCCCTGTCTTTCTTAAAACCATCCATTCCCACCTCAGTGCCCAGAGAGGTTCCTCATGTGAGTTGAGGGAGAGTGGCAGATGCCTGGGACACTGGTGCAAAGTGGCTCCTGGGCAAGCCATGAAAGAGGATGATCAGCTCTCCTCTGCTCACAGCCGCCTGATGAAATGTCTCTTCTCGGAAGCTGCCCCAACGCATGGAGAGTGGCAGGGAAGCCAAACCTTAGGTTCTGGAGTGTCCTCAGAAGTGATGACACACAAGCTGTAGCAGGAGGAGCACTGAGCTCAAGCTCCAAGGAGAATAAACTAAGAGCTGGCCCATTTCTGAGAAGCAGACAGCACCATGTGTTCCACAAGGGGACTTCCTACAGGGGCATTCTTCTCAGAAGGTAAAGGTGCTTTGTTGGGCAGATCAATGGCTTTGGGAAACTGAGACCCAGAGAGGGAGGTGCTCCACTGAGGATGCATAGTGGCAGTTAGGACTCCAATCCAGTTATTCTGAGTCCAAGTCTTGTTGAATGAGGGAGTTTTACCAGGTGACCTCTGAGATCCCTTCCAGCCTCTCTGATCCTTTGGAAAGAATAGCAGATGAGTGTTTCCAAACAAACACCCTCACAACAGCAGATGAGTACTCCCAACACTAGAATCTGTGTCTTGGCTCTGCTATTAAATTGCTTTATGGCCTTGGGCAAGTCCCTTGCCTTTCCTGGGCTTTAATGAGGATGTGAATGAGAAATAGCCTCTAATATTCCTTCTAATTCTCTCTCCTAAGAAACCCTGTGACCCAGGTCCCAGGCTTCCTATGCAACTAATTTCTGTGCCTTGGAGCAATGACCAGGAAGTGACCCTTGTGGATAGTCATTTCTTGAATTTTCATAATTTTCCCAGACTGGAATCAGCTTCCTATGCCTCAACTTTCATGAGAAGCCAGTCTTCAGATTGATAATTAGATGTGAAAGAAGCCCATCTCCCACTGGTCTGTGAAACACAATGCAATTTCAATGCTTTACTTGCTTAGAATGGTCTTTTCTTCGGGGAGCTCAGCACTGTGTGGCTTCCTAAAGGCAAAAAAAAATGCCTCTTGCACCCAATCTGTCCACTGAACTTGACTCAGAATCATATGCAAAAGAGAAAAAAGGCATGGGAAAAACAAACTCCATGACACAGAGTGAGGTCCAAACAGTATAATTGGAATAATGGATTATTTTAAAATGTGATCTTTTAGGCAGTAATAAGAATCAGAGGAGGATAAAATGCATGACAGTTTGAAGTGATACCAATGGGGAAGCAAGACATACCAATGTCCCTGCATTTTTCAAGAATTACAGAATGTTGGAATTACGGAGTATTGGAAAGGACCCGGAGAGTATGCAGTATAACATTTAATGCCCAAGAGAATACTGTCAGCAGCCTCCCAGACCAGTAGTAAACCACCCTTTTATTTGAATACTTATTCCCTTTGCTCTTGGGGTCCTGTTCTTATTATTTGTAAGTTTTCCCTTGTATTGGGAGATAATGAGTTTCCTGCAACATGTACATATTGCATTTATTTATTTAATATGTAGCCACGAAGAGCAAATCCTCTGTCTACACGCACGTCCCTCGAGAACATGAAGACAATAGCTTTGGGGCTAAGGGACCTGCGTTCAAGTCCTGGCCCTCTGAATCACTACCTGTGTGATTTTAAGCAAGTCACCTCTCTGGGCCTCAATTTCCTCATTTAAAAAAATTATAGAACTGGACTAGTTCTCCTCTAGTACCTAAGATCTTCTGGTCTCTTGTTAAGCCTTCTTGCCTTCCGGCTGGATGGCTCCAGTTCTTTTGAAGGTTCTTCATATAACATGGTTTTGAGTCACATTGTTATCATGTTTTCCCTCCTCTGAACTCTCTCCAGATTCTCTGGTCATTCCTGAAATATGATGACAGAGCCATATACAATACTCCAGATGTGGTTAGACAAGAGCAGAACTCTCACTTCCCTCATTGTACACAAGAGGACTCTCCAAATGTGACTTACGATTTCACTGGCTCATTTGACTATCATGTCATGTCTTTGACTCATTGAGATTTTAAATGTCCTTCAAATCCCCAGACCCCTTGCCTGGGACCTGCTGTTTAGTAACACTACTCAAGCAGCTGATTTTTTTTTTTTAATCCATGCATAGGAAAACTAGAAACTAGGAACTATGGTCTTTATATTTTCCCTACTAAGTTTCATATGAGGTTCAATACATTGTTACTGGTCCAGACCCTTTTGGGTTCTGTATTGTCCAATATTGGTTACCCCAGTCTATCTGCATATCCCAATGCCCTGGGGAGCTGACTATTAAGACACATCTAACAAATGCAAAACTTGGGTGCCCCAAGAAAGGATAAGCCAATGAAGTGGCAACCACACTGGCATCCCCAGTATGGCTGCTAGCACAGGTTCTTAGATCCACTTTACTAGAAAAGATAGCTGTTTAAGGGGTCAACAATCTTTTTAAATTACATTCACTGGTCTAAGGGAAAAGTCAGCACCCTGAATGTCAGAGAAAATACAAGCAGAAAAATAAAGACCAACAGACAGGGCTCTGACTGCCTGAATCAAAGCAATATTGCTATATACTTTACATATATCCCTGGATGGAGAGAACCTTTACATTTGAGCAACCAGGGGACTCTGAATATATGGCCACTCAGAATCTTGACCAGGGGATCCCAAGATCCTTCTCATAAGTGAGTTCCCAAAGCAAAACACCAACTCAGAATACACACGTACACACACACACACACACACACACACACACACACACACACTTCTCAGAGTCAGAGGGCATCTCAACCCTTGTGACTCAGTGACTAATGAGAAATTAGCAAAAGGTGTGAAAGCCTCCCTACAAGCAAGCCTCCCCTAAGCAAGCTTCCGGGGGTGGGGGGGGGGGAGAAGATCTTATATCCCATTAGCATTATAGCCAGAGCGGGAGAAGTCCTTCAGAAGACTCTCTCAGGAGACTTGGGGGTAGCCATACATCCCAGCTTAGGTTGAGGGTGACCTTAGGTGAGACTCTGGGGTTCGGGCAGATGAGCAAATGATCAGATCCTTCTAAAGTTCTCAATCCTTTTGCTTGACAACCCAATTCAAAGGATGGGAATGGAAGATATTGAGGCACAAGATTATCAGACAGAGGGACTCAAATTAGACACCAATGTAATCCCTTTGGGTGGGGAGGGAAGGGAATGACACTTTCTCAGCCATTGTCCTCAAGAGAATCAAAAGGCTGCCCATGGAATCTGGATTGGATTCAACCTTGGCTGTTAGAGGGTACAATGGATAATATTGGACTTGGTGTCAAGGAGCCCTGAATTCAAATCCTGCTTTAGACACTCGCTAACTCCGTGACCCTGGGCAAATCATTTAACTTCTCTCAGCCTTGGTTTCCTCATCTGTAAGATTAGAACATCAATATCACCTACATCTCAAGGCTGCTGTCAGGGTCAAATGAGATAACATTTGTAACAGTACTTTGAAAACCTTAAGATGCAATACAAACATTATTGTTGTTACAAAGCCCAAGATGAGGAGGCCAAGTCCTCCTCTAAGCTGATGCCCATTGCTGTGTGTCAAATAGCCTTCACTAAATGCTCATTGTATGTACTGGTAATAGAAATGAAAAAGCATGGCAGTCCCTGTCCTCTAGGAGTTTATACTTCTGACAGGGAGGAGAGCCCTAGAAGTGAGTGGTGGCCAGGGAGTGGGAAGGGCTCTGCCTTTGGAGGTCAGGAGGCTGGGGAAGGGAAGGGAGCCAACTATGATCTACAGTGGGAACCAGTGGGGCCCCAGCCTGCCAATATTTCTCCAGCCATAGAGCAGGCAGAAATGCTTCTGGATGTATCCAAATTCAAACTGGCCTCCTTTAGAAGAGGGATTTGACTTCTACATTCATATTCTTTTTTACTGGCCAGGGTTCTAATCCCCACCAGATCATGCAAGGTCTTTTTTTTTCTTTTTTCCTTGTTTTGGTTTTTGGCTTCCTGCACTATCTATCACAACTGGAGCTTTTCCAAAGAAAATATTCCCCCTCCCTTGGAAAATGATTAGGTCATAGCAACCTTGCTCTTCCTGACTGTTGCTCTCCAGTGAGAGGATGTCTCTCAATGAGATAGCTGACATGATTTACTGCAGATTTCCTTTGGACAGAGATGCAGGAGTAGGCAGGAATCCCATTTATAGGGGCCAGAAAGGATTATGGAGCACAAATAGGTCTAGCTAAGTTATTTTTGCAACTGCAGATTTCAGGATTTAGAGTGAAAGGGACCATCTCAGTCAACTCCCTGATTTGATAGGTGAATAGTTGATATAACTATATATATGTATGTATACACACACACACACACACACACACATATATATATATATATAACTATATATGACTATTTGATATAGTTTCTTACTGAGGCCCAGAGAGGGGAAATCAGCTTAGTTTAAATCACACTAGCACTAGAAACAATAAAACAAGAGCCTTGATTTCAAATCCAGTACTCTTTCTAGGAGAGACTGTTGGCCACCTGGTGCCTCTAAAAAATGGAGCCATTGCACTGCTTGCTTCGCTTAAAAACAAACAACCGAAGAATTTTATTATTAGGATCTTGGTAACCATCCAAAGTATACATTCCAGTATATGACAGAACAAAAAGAAGGGTTTCTATAAGAAACTCTGATCTTCCATGAAGTAATATTAGTTTTTTCTTAATGTTTGTTAAATTCAAAATGTTGTTACAAAATTACCCTGTTGTTTCTGCTTCTAAAGTTTCCCCCACTGTAATGTTTTGCTTTATTAATGCTCTTTCCCACTTTTTTTTTGTATGTCATTTCCCAGTAACTCACCCCTCCACTCCATCAGGAAACTGACTTTGTGACTATTCTGTATCATCATACAAAATAAATTAGCACATTGGCTGATTTAGAAAAACGAATGTCTCATTCAACACCTCCAGCTTGTTAACTTTCTGCCATGGGACAGGAGGTCTGAAGCCATGACTAGTCTGTCCTTGCATTGATTATAGTTCTGAAGACTTCAAATTGCTATCCTGACATTATTATGGCCACTATAAATTGTCCTCCTGGGTCTGCTTTTTTGATTCTCTATAATTTCATATCAGCTTCCAAAGTTTCTCTGAATTCTTCATATTGAGCATTTCTTGTGGTATAATAATATTCCATTATAGTCATATACCACAATTTGTTCCTTTGCCCCCAATTTGTAGATTTCCACTTTCTAATTCTTTGCTACCATGAAAAGTGCCAATATAAATATGTGCATATGAGAGAGTCCTAAGGTCCTCTTATCTTTGATCCCTTTGAGGTTAATTGTGCTATTTCTAGGTCAAAGGGTATTTACAGCTAGATGTTGTTTTTGATACAGTTTCAAATTATTTTCCAGAATGTATGAATTGATTCACATTTCTTATGGAGCATTTGTGTGCTTCCCCAAACCTCTTCATCAGTTGTCTTTTTCATCTTTGTCAATCTTTTGGATATAAAATGAAACTTCTGAACTGTTTTAATTTTCACTTTATTTTTATTAGTTATTTGAAGTTCCCTTTCCTATGAAAGCACTGGGAATTCTTAGCCCATTCATCTCCTTTGATCACCTATCTATTTAGGAATGGATCTTATTCTAATTTATTCATATTAATTCTTAGATAACTTGGATATCAGACTTTTTTCTGAGATGTTTCCTACAAATATTTGCTTCCAATTAACTACTTCTGATTGAATTCTAACTTCATTGATTTTATTTGTGCAAAACCTTTTTTTTTATTTTAAGTAATAAAGATTGCCAATTTTATCTTCTTTGTTTACCTTTATCCTTTTCTCACTTAAGAATGTTCCTGGAAATGGCTGTGAAAGGGGACTACTTCCATTCTCCTCCATTTAAAAAAAATAATTAATCCTTTTATATGGAGCTTATTGTATCCATTTAGGGTTTATTATGATATATGGTCTAAAGTGCTGGTCTAAGTACTTTCTGCCAGACTGCTTTCCAGTTTTTCTAGCTGTTTTTTCTTATTCAAGTATTCAGTGTCCTTTGGTTTAATGTGCTCTATACAGCTTTGTTGAGGATGCTTCTGCATTCTGTTTTACCTCATGTAGTTAACAAGCATTTACTATATACTTCTTGTGCTGAATATTGTGCTAAACATTGAAAATACAAATACAAGGAGGAAGAAAGTCTAATGCTGCCCTCAAGGAGGTTATATTCTAATGGAGGAAGTATAGCACCTGTAAGGAAGAAGTGGGGATGGGGTAGGTGGGGGAGCATGGCAGATAAAGTCTGGAGGACCTGGGGCATGGGGAGGAATCAATGTTTTTTCCACTTTAGAAATAGTACTTAATCATTCTCATGGTGTGGCTAGGACCCATGAGGAACTTCTTGTGAAGAACTTTCTTTACTAGCGCAGATCAGTATCTTAGTCATAATTAAAATCTTAGAAATTTGCCTTGGCTTTTTGGTCATTGCTTCATTTGGTTCTATACTTCATCTTATCTGGGAGTGTTTCTTGGGGGATCTGGATTTGGCTAGCACCATACAAATAGGCACCTTTCTGAGATGTCTCTCTCTTTTCTTTTAACCATGAGTGCTCCAGAGTAGCAGGAAGGCAAGGTTGGGGAATGACTTGATCAATGAAAAAGGGAGAGACAAGGATGAGCTCAAGGGAATCACCTGATGTTTGGCAGAATACTTCTTGCTTGTGACCTACAATAGAGTAGTGGTCCTGGAACAAGGGAAATGCACACAACTTTATGGTCTCTAAGGTTCTTTCCAGCACTAAGGTGGTGATCACAGAGTCATAGCTCACACCTCAGAGTGGGAAGAGAGCTCAGTGGCCAGCTACTCTACCTCATGCCTCAACAAGGATTCCTTTCCAACATCCTTAATAAGTTACTCTTCAGCCCCTATTTGCTGCCTTTCCAGTCAAGGGAGGGAGTCACTGGATTTGAATGTACATGAGCTATTTTGATTCTTAGGGTAGGGAAAATTCAGTGCCCCTATTCTTCAGAATTAGACTCTCTACCCATAGTGGGTTCTAAAAATTGCTATTTTTAGGAACAATTGCACAAACTCAAAGATTGACACAAAGAAGGCATTTAATCCATGCTCCCTCCCCCAATGTAAATGACAGCCCATTTGTACCATCTCACCCCATGTGACACTTTCCCACAGCAACTCATAAACCCTCCACCAAACACCCGCCCACCAGACTGGAGGCTGTACTCTTCTGATAATTTGTGAATACCACTGCAGCCTCAAGGGGGTCAACTGCTTGGCTAACGTCTCCTGAGATGACCAACACATTTCCTCTTCATGTTATCCAAAGCCCTGATAATGTCTTTCATGAAAATCCTTCTGAACATTTTCATTGTAGATATTATATTACCACTTGCTTATAACCCTTGTGTAATTTCATAATGTCTTCTGGGTATCTTGAATTATAGGTATTTGGATTTAGTGGCATTTTAGATTCCCAGCCATAAAGCAGTACCAGAAAAAGAATAGGGTTACAGAGATGGAGTGAAGGCAGCAAGCCCCAGGGGATTATGGAAAGCTTCATGGAAGTCTAGAAATTATCCAGTTTGCCCTCCTTCATGGAGTCCACAAATTATCCAGTTTGCCCTCCACCCATTGGATTTTGAGTCCAGTTCATGGCTCATTTGTTGTAGACCAGATGATACTACTGTGTATATAGGCCATTGGCAAACGCTCATGGTTTTCCAGGACATTTGAAAAGTGCTTTATGGATCTAATACAAACATGGCCTCCATCAGAGTTGCTTTGATTTATTTTCTTAGATCAGGCTTATTGGGCAAGTTTACCTTGTTGAAACTAGAAGAAACTGATCCAGGTTTCCATACTTCCTTAATTCCTACGAAGCTTAACTGGCCTTCCTTTCTCTGGGTAGTTCCTTGGAATGCCAGGTCTCCTGAGAGAGAAGTTCCCATGGCTTGGTCTTTATTGCTTATCACAGGACATCAGGGTGACTAAAGATGGAAGGAACTATTGGGCCGGACTTTTAAAATAATTCACTGAGCTCCTTGGCTGACAAAGTTTTTCCTTTATGATTATTTGCTGCTTTTACAGTTATTGCAATAATGTGATTCACGGGTCCCCCACTTTCTAGGGAGATTCCAAGGATCTGTGATTTCATTGTTATGCATCTCCTGCCTTTTGCATAGGGTGGGACTCCATCTATATCTTAGAGGAAGGACTTTGGGAATTACTGTGGCCAAGAGCATCCACCTGGTGATAAACTGTCTGAAACTGAACTTAGCTTGACTGGTCCTCAACTGTACATCACTTGGCCTGGACTTAAAGCCTTTCCTGCTAAGAAGACCTGCTGGGTTCTTACCTCTACTGGCCTTGCCATTGAGAAACCGTGGTCCCTTGTACACTGTGGTGATATCAGGACCCAAATATTAGTGAAAGTTCCAGCTCCTTCCATGTTTGATTGTTCCCAAATCCTTTATTTGGAGCATTTTGAAATAAATAGGGAATGTTTAAGGTTCTTCATTCCAACAAATGCCATATTCAAGATTGCTAAAGTCACTAGGGAAAGACCAATGAGAGAAATTTTTAGAGATTGATTTAATTCTCGTATTTTAGATGGCAGTGTCAAGATTTGGTTGTAGTAGAGGGAGTAATGGACTCACCATCAGGAAGATGACAGTAATTTTTGAGCATGAATGAGGTAGGTTCAAATCCTGTTGTTTTTTTTTTTTTTAACTTTCAATTTGTCTGAGTTTAGGGCCAAGGGGTGGGAAACCTGTGCACATGTGGCCCTCTAGGTCCTCAAGTGTGGCCCTTTGATTAAATTCAAACTTCATAGATCAAATCTCCTTAATAAAAGGATTTGTTCTGTAAAACTTAGACTCAGTCAAAAGGCCGCACCCAAGGATCCAGAAGGCCACATGTAACCTTGAGGCTGAAGGTTTGTCACCCCCTGGGAGGCAAACTGATTCTTCACCTCTCCTATAAAATGAGGGGAAGGGATCAGATGGCCTCCATGTCCCTTCTAGCACCCACTCAAGAATCCCATAATCCCAAGACCTATGATCCAATTCTACCTCTCAGACTTACTAGCTTTGCAAGCTTGAGGACCTCTCCAGCTCTGTTTGTTCATTTGTCAAATGGGGACAAAATACCAATAATCTCTAATTTGTAAGTTTTGGGGGGGGCTTAAATGCTATAATGTACATTCACAAACCTTAGAAGAGTATACCAATGTCATCTAAGATAATATCATGATATCTCCCATATTTCTTTGTGATTATTGATATTTTAAATAAGTCACTGGATTACATTGGTGTTTGCATAGGAAGTCCCTAAATGATCCTTCTGATTTTTTTTTTTTTTTGGTTGATAGCCTTAAGGTCATCGATGGGAAATGTCCCAGAAGGAGTATGGTGGTCACTGAAAATTCACTGGTTCCAATCATTTCTGAGCTTCCCTAAAACAGAAATTCATTCACAAGACATACAGAACTAGAGGTGGGGGTGGGGATGGGGGATGTTGCCATAGCAACTAGAATCTATTCACTTAAAAAGACTAAATAATAGACATGATTCATTTTCTTTGACTTTAACCCCTCCTTCCCCCCTCCCTCCAGTTTTTCATCTGTCATACAGCTGGAGAGGGGATAAATTGGAAGATTTCTCAGTGCTTTCATTCCATGAATTTGTTTACATTTCACAGGATCATTAAAACCATCTTTAGAGGCTATCAAATCCAACTCTCATTTTAACAGATGAGTAAACTGAGGCATAGTGACTTCTACATGGACACAGAGCTAGTATGTGTCTGAGATGCAGCCACAGTCTAGTGTTCGATATGTATTTTTATTTTTTTGAGAACTGACTCTTCATACATTATTAGTGTTAATCTACTGGGAATTCAATTCTTCTTTTGAGAACTATTTGCTTATATCCTTTGATGACCTTGTAAGTAGTTCTTAGTCATATATTGATTTTAATTCCCCAAGTATTTTAGATATCAGACCATTACCTGGGATAATATAGGGATATAGACTGGATTTGTAATTTTGTAGCTATTAGACTGGGAAACTCCAACGCAGATTGACACTTTCCTTGCAACTTAGAATAGAGAGTTGCCTAGAGGCTGACAGCTTAAGCAACTTGTCCTGGCTTACATGGTTAGGATGAGCCACAGGTGTTCTGGGCTCAGCTTTCTATTGGCACATCACCAGAGACATTTGATGCACAGATCATTTTCTCTTATTTGACAGCTTCTCTTTAATTCTTGTTGAATTGATTTTGTTCATAGAAGCAAAATGATCTTTTTTTTGTCTTTGAGGATTAACTTTATCCCATGCCATATCTGTGAAAGGAAACTGACCTAATCCTCTCTCATTTTTATGGTTTGAACATTAACTCATTTTGTATATAGTATAAAACATTGGTCTAAATTTAATTTCTGCTGAACTGCTTTATAGTTCTCCAAGTTCTTATCAAATAGAATACTTGCTCAAGTAATGTTAGTTTTCATATTTATTGGGCTATTGAGTTCAGTTACTTATCATTCTTCCTTATCTATTTCTTTCACTGACTTACCTTTTATCCAGTAGGTGGTGCCCAGGCCTGGAGTAAGGCTCATTCTCCTGAATTCAAATCTGGCCTCAGACACTTACTAGCTGTGTGGCCCTGGGCATATCATTTAACCCTTTTTGCCTCAGTTTCTCATCTATAAAATAAGCTGGAGAAGTAAATGACAAAGTACTTCAGTGTCTATGCCAAGAAAACCCCAAAAGTGATCACAAAGAGTTGGACACCATTGAAATGAATGAGTGATGACAGTGTTGTGCTGCCTGCCCAGAGGCAGAGTGGCTAGAACATTAGGCCTGTCGTCAGGAAGTCCTGACCCAAACCTTACTTCAGAGGTGTAATGACTGTGTGACCTAGATATTTAAGTGACATTTTAGCCTCTGACTACCTCAGTTTCCTTAACTCTAAAATGGGGATAATAACAACACTAATAAACACTTGGTGGTTATGAGGACCAAATGAGATGTTTGGAAACTGCTTAGCACAGTGCTTGACTCATAATAGATCCTGTATAAATGCTTATTTCCTGCCTTATTTTCCTTATATTAATTGAATTTTACTTTTTTTTTTCATTATTTCCCTTGAAACAGTAGGCCTTTCTTGTGGTGTTACATTGAGTTTTGTCATTACTTTGAGTATCTGTATAAAGTACTCCCTTCATAGTTTTATTGATATAGACTTAAATATGTAAATTAATTTAGATAATACCCTCACTTGTATTATATAGCTGCAGCCCAGCAATGAAGAAGGAATATCCATTCCAACTATCTAGGTCCTTTTGGTTTCTTTAAATTTGGATTTGGGATTTATTTGTCTCAAATTATGTCTTAGTAGATCAACTCCCATCTATTTTGTTCATCTTGTATTTATTTTGGATGAGATTTCCTCCTCCATTATTTCTTCCTAGATGTTATGCTAGTGCTATACAGAAATGTTTGTGGATTTTGTAGATTTATTTTGTATCCTTTACTGAAGCCATTATCTCAATTATTGACTTTATTGATCCTTTGGCATTTTCTAAGTAAAGAATCATGTCAACTGTGGTTAGGAATAATTTTGTCTTTTTTGCCCATATCTATCCCTTCAATTTCTTTCTCTTATTGTTTTCTCTAATAGTTTTAGAAGTATGTTAAATAAAAGCAGGGAGAGAAAGCATCCTTGTTTTATCCCTGTATTTACTAGGAAATTTTCTAGTATTTATTTATTGCAAATAATATTAACTTTCTGTTTTAAATATATATTTCATCATATTAAAAGAGGTCTCTCTATACCTATGCTTTGTTGCAAAAGTCATATTGTAATTTGTTAAAAATTTCCTTCTTCATCAATTGATATAATCATGTGATTTGAGGTGTTTTTGTCTTTAATGTGATTAAGGATAGAGACTGGACCTGTGATTTCATTGCTATAAGGAGCTACCAGCTACCACTCCCCCTTATCAATATAAATTCATACTTTCTCTGTCATTTTGTAATCTTGGAGAGTTGTCTTAAAGGCATTGAGTGGTTAAATGACTTTCGCAGGGCCCCACAGCCAGAGTTTTTCAGAGGCAGGATATAAACCCAGGTCTTCTTAGTTTCAAGGCTGGGTTTCTATTCACTATGCCATATTGTCTCTCTTTAATATAATTATGCAATTGTTTTTCTAATATTGAATCTTCCTTCCATCTGTGATATAAATCTAACTTGGTCATAGGGAATTATTTTAAAATATATTGTTATTGTCTTTTTGCTAGGATTTTATTTAAATATTTTTGTATTAATATTCATTGTGATTTTGATGTACTTTATCTTTTCTAGTCTTTTTTGTCTTCTAAAAGGAGTTAGACATAACATTTTCTCAGTTTTTTGAGAATAATTTCTATGGCATAATAATCAATTGCTTTTTAAATGTTCATTCAACAGTAAATGCATTGGGCTAGACTTTTCCTTTGATCATTTCTTTTCAGCTTGTGCAATTTCATTTTCTGAGATGAAAGTGTTTAAGATTTTCTGTTTTGTGGATTTGAGTATTCTATATTTTTATAAGTAAACCAGAATTAAAAAAAATAAACAAACCATAATTTGGTTGGCATAGAGTTGCATATTGTAGGTTCTGATATTTAAAAAAACAACAGCCCATATTTTCCAATATGATTTTGCCTTGTTGACTTTTTGGTAATTTGATTCTTTTCTATTTTTTTTTTCTATCTGGATAGCAAAGGGGTTATCCAACTTAGTTAGCCTTTGATCATTTCTTTGTCATTTAAAAACTCCTGCCCAGAAGTAGGCTGACATGCTAGTTCAGGATGACTTCCAAATCATGCCACCTTTACTCTGATTTTCCTTTCCTTCCCAGTGCAACTTACACTCTATCTTGGACTCCTGGATTCTCATCGATAAATTTCCACTGTATTTCACCTAATTAGAGGCCATCACATCACTTCCTGGCCATTTCTACATCTGCTGCTCTGTGTACCCTTGCTTCTTCCTTTTCCAACTCTAATTTCCCTTTATGTGTTTTCTCCTTCTAATTAGAATATCAGTTCTTGAGGAAAAGAATTGTCTTGTTTTCTTGTATTTGTATCCCTGACAATTAGCACAGTACTGATCTCATAGGAAGTCTTCAGTAAATGATTTTAGAAATTAATTCATCCATCTATCCATCCATCTGTCCATTCATCCCATAGACTTATTTCCCCCTTATCTATTTTCCTCTGATTTTCAATATTTCCTCCTTTTTGCTTTTTGGGGTTAGCTTACTTGTTGATTTCTAATTTTTACATCAGACATTCGATTAATTAACCTTCTCTTTTATTTTGCTAAGCTGTTATTTCAGCCATTTCCCGCCTTTGAGGATCTCTGAAGCTGTGTCTCAGAAAATTGTAGGGTGTTGTCCCATCATCAACAATTGTTACTTGTTTCCATAGCTTATTCTTTGATTCCTTCATTGTTCAATATGCTGTTGTGAAGTATCCTTTTAGGTCTCTATCTTTTGTTTATGTATTGGTTACTACTATTACTATTCAACTTTGAGTCAAGAAGACCTAGTCCTGCCCTTGACATTGGATGTTCTGTGACCCTAACTAGTTCACTTAACCTCTCCGTTCTAAACAATACTCTAAGACTATTAGCTGCAGAATATGTACATTGTTAGTGATTTCTCACTAGGAGTTCCCTATATCAATGGAATCACAGATCCAGTCCAAAACAAATAAAAATTGTTATTGTTATGATTGTATTAGTAGCTGTTTTATTGTAGTATGCTCTGTAAAGGACATGTCTTGCACACCTGCTTTTTTAAATTACATTTATTTGTATTTTCTCTGTGTCCTAGAACAGGTCTCTTTTCATAAGTGTACTATATGCTGAGTTGTATGTATATTTTTTATATTCCCAATTAGAAGATAATGTAAGTTTCTCAGATTTAGCATTTCCAAAAGTTTGTTCTGTTTTATATTTCATTTTTATTTTGTCATCTGTTAGATTTTTCTAGCATAGAGAGAACACTTTTGAAGTCTCCTTTATTTTTTTGTGCTGTGAACAATGTCATTTTTCAGTTATTGTTTCCATTAGTGTTTTGATTCTAAACCATTTGGTGCATGGCCAGTATTAGTATTGCTTCATTTTCGATTGTTTTTGTAAGCATAGTGTAGATAACCTGGATGCCTTTTATGATATTGTATATTTCTATTTTTGCTTCATCTGATAGCATTACTGTACCTCCAACTTTTGGGGGGGGGTTTATCTGAAGCATAATAAATTTCCTTTCAGTCTCTCATTTTCTTTCTGTGTGCTTCCTTATTTTAGATGTGATTATTATATACAAGTGATTATTGTGTTAACTATACTTTCTGTCACTCTCTTTTTGTTAAATTATTTGTTAGACTTGTATTTTTATGAATCTTTATACCCTTCTTTGAAGTCAGTACTTTGTCCTTTTCATCAGGTTTGCTTACCATGTTCTGATGCTCATCTCTTCCCACAGACTCTCTACCTTTCACAAGCAGTCACTGAGTCAGTAAATAATTTAAGCACCTAATTCATTTAAGCACCTACTATTTGGCAGGTGCTGTACTAAGCATAGCTCCTACTTGCCATATCCCAAGCTCCTTGAATTTTCTTCTTTAATTTGTTTATTTTCTTTCTTTTTCTTTCTTTTGCCCCTTCTTTCTGTTATCCTGTCCCTCTTCTCCATGACTTCCAGTTCCCTGATGTTTTATGATGAGATATAGTTTCTTTTTGTTTTAAGGGAAAAAATTCTGATGAAATCCTTTTATCCTGAGGCATGAAAAAGCTGTTACTTTTGCCAGGGAATATCTAGAAATCTCCCTGGCTTTGTTTTTTCACCCCAAAGCCATCTCTCATGCACTTAAAACCTTCTCCACAATTGTTTCTACTTGCCTTTTAAAATCTTGTTTCCTATGAATTCCCTTCATGAAATTCCCATTCTAATCAAACTGGCTTGACAACTAAGTGCTCCCTAGGACACTTTGTTTCCTCCCTGGGTAACTTCCCACAGGACTCCCCTTAATCTAGAATGCCATCCCCCATCCCCTCTGCCTCCTTGGTTTCCTTCTAGATACAATTCAGGTGCCACTTACGGATGGAGGCCTTTCCACTTCTTGTTTCATGTTTCTGGAAATCCACCAGTAACCTAACTGGTGAGAAAGTTGGGAGATAGAGAGCTCAGTGTTGCCTGGAGAGGCCTGAGAAGGGGGCTTACTGGTCCAGTGGCTGTGGAGGTGCTGACAAGGGGATGGGAATTGATTTCAGCTGGAGCTTTAAGATGTGGAAACCAGAAGGATTCTACTCCAATGTTTCGGTAATTCAATGAGATAGGTAATAAGTCATGTCTCTTACAACTGTTAGTTGTTGCTCAATGCATCCAGGGATGTTTAATACTTGGACTTGGACTGGTGAAGGATATCAGCTCAGGAGATGGCATCTCCATGCAAGAACCTGCTGGGAATTCATGGGACCCTTTTGGATAGGAGAAGAACCAACACGGCTGTCGGCTATCCTTTTCCTCAGTCATGGAATCAGAGGCCCTGAGCCCTCACTTGCTGTCATTGGGCCTGACCAATTCCAGCGGGGGCTTGTGTGCTGCTCATAGCAGCTCCAGGTATGTGGAGAATGAGAAACCCTGGGCTCTAGAAGGTGTTTTTGACTGCTGAGATAAGCTCATGATTTGGAGGCCTCCGATGTAAGAGTTCCTACCTGTAGGAAGAAGAGAAGCTAAACAATGGACCAAGGCAACGTCGTTGTTGTAGCTTATTGTGCATCATAATCACAAGTGCAGCGACCCTCATTCTGAGACTGCCTTCCAAATAGAAAAATGTGGTTTGCAGCAACCCTTTTGGCATGTATGATACAGGCAAGCTTTCTCTGAGACATAGCTGCTTATAAATGTATAATTCCTATGCAAAAAATTTGTTGGTTTTTGAAATTTCTTTCTTCACAATTTTTGGCAAAAAGCTCTACCTCATACACTTATACACACACACACACACACACACACACACACACACACAATAAGACTGATCAGTTAATCAATGAGCATTATTAAGCACCTATTCTATGGTAGGAACTAGGATGGAAAGACAAAACTGAAACCATTCCTGCCTTCAAGGAGATTAGGTTTTCCCAGTAGGAAGCAGTAGGTAAGTTTTAGAGTGCCCAGAGGAGGACAAACCAGATAGTGAAAGGCCCTAAGGCTCTTGGCTGAAGGAATTAGGGAGACTTGGTGGGGGCATGAAAGCTGCTTTAATATTTGAAGAGCTGTCAGTAAAATAAAGATTCCATTTGTTTTGTTACTCTCTAAACAATGCAACTGGGAGTTTCTTAATTTGTAAAGAAGCAGATTTTGTCTCAAGGTCAGGAAAATATTTCCTAACCATTAGAATGGTTATTCAAAAGTAGAATGAGTAGCCAGAAGAAGCAGTGGATTTATCATGCCTAGGGTTCTTCAAACTGAGACTGACAACTGTGATAGGAATTCCTTTTCAAATGGGCACTGAATTGAACAGGTATGGAGTTACCTTTTGAGGTCAGTGGGATAATCATCAAAAGAATAATGATTAGCAATCATATAACTAACATTTATATGGTACTTTTAAGGTTTGCAAAGCACTTTACAAATATTATATTACTTTGTCTTCACAATAACCCTTGTAGGTAGGTGGTATTATTATTCCCATTTTACAGATGAGGAAACTGAGGCTGGCAGGTTTAAGTGACTTGCCTAGGGTCACACAGCTAGTAACTAAATCTGGATTTGAACTTGGGTCTTCCTGATCCAGGTCTAGCATTTCATCCACTGCAGCACCTAGCTGCCTTATGAGTGCCTGGACTCATCAAGCCATCCATCTGGACAGATTTTCCACTTCCTAGGGTCATTCATGACATGCTATCCTTAGGCAAAGTATGGGAAATTTGCTCAGCATAGGTTTGACCCCAGAGAGTAACCATCTGCATTCAAGGCTGGTCAGAGTCTTAATATATGCCAAGGTTAACTTGGCTGAAAGAGCAATCACTGCACGTGATGTCAGAGCCGGTGTGTGTCCTAAGTAATTAATTCTCCAGACAGGTAGGAAGTCTGTAGGTTTTCTTTGTGTCCTTTTGAAATCTGACCTACTGTCATATATCAGCAAATAAGCCTTGCTGGGCTATATGCACATGTGTGTCTTACATTGATTCTTTGTCTTTTAGTGGGGCAGGAATAATGCTTACCACATTTAGAGAGCATTTACTGATAAATGTTGGGGAATAGCCAAAAGAACCTGATCATTAAAGCAACCCTTAAAGTGATCTCTGCAGACCTAAGAGACCTGTCCTGAAGAGAGTCCATCCCTTACTTTCACCAGGCTATAAGGTGGCCCCTAGGGGAGGGACATCTTTGTAATAGGATCGTGAAGACGGCAGCAAGGGTGGTTGTGGTGTATTCAGTGAATAGACCCAGAGGTAAGGTGTAAGGACAGTTGTCCCTCCCCCTTGTTCCCCTCTCCCCCTGGTGGAAGTACCCTGCCTGGGTGTCAGTTGCTAGAGGGGAAACCTTTTTAAATCCTTGTTTAATTATTACTCTACATGGGTTTGTAGTTTAGAGCTAGAGGGGGCTTTGGAAGTAGCATCATACATTTTACAGTTGAGAAAAGTGAGTCTGAGAGAAGACAAGAGACGCATTCCTGAGGGAATCAGTGCTGGGAATTATATCCATGTCTTCTTACTCTCCATCCAGACTCCTTTTAATGCACCACCCTGAAATGGGGCTGACTACAGCTCCATATGCTTCCCTTTTGGGGACCATGTCCTGGCAAGATATTGGAAGATCCAGGGTTATGTTTGAAGCATCGTTATAATGATTGCCTCCCTTTGAATACCTTTTCTAAATTTCACTCTGTATTTCCCCAGATGTATTAGCTCACATTTCCTTTGGATTAAGCCAACCATTGCTTTCTGCCTGTGTTTTTCTGGATTCAGATCATTTATCTGTCCACACTATGGCTTGTCTGAATGCCAAAGGTGTTTGAATATGAATTCCGAATGGCAATCTCAACAACCCCCTACTCTTCCCCCCCCCCCCACCAAAGAACAGAAATGTTCATTCTCTCCCTCACCCTCTTTGCTGAGGAGGGAAGGTTTCTTTCTTCCTTTTCTCAAATATTAGGTAAAATGACCTACCTCCTCTCTAAGCTTAAGGTCAGAAGGGGAAGGGAAATGCTAATTATTAATTGGTTTTAGCCTGAGACTGTCTTTTGGCTGAAGCCCTACAGTGGGAAGATTCTGTATCCTTTAAGGTCTCATGAAAGAACTATCTTCCAGCCTCCTCCAAAGTCCTTCCAGCATGCCGCTGGGGGAGAACTTTGTTCTTTTGGCATTTGGTGTTCTGGCACATTTCATACCTGAGGGCTTCTAGAGCAGGGACTGAAAGCCACCAGAGGTTGGTTGGATCATTATCTCAGTTATGACTGTGAAAGAAATTTCATGCTAGTGCTCTGATGGGGGTACGATTCTTCATAACCCACCTGCCAACATTTCACCTCAAGTGGGCTGGACAAAGAGAAAGCTGGGGGAAAGCAGTGAGTCAGTGAGTGGCTGGCAGAACTGTCATTATCTGGAGTCTGGATAAATGTAAATAGTCCAATCTCCCTTAGAGTTAGAGAGTTATTAATCATGGCTGAGTGTGCCATGATGCCGATGGGGTGCTAGCTGGTGCAGTGGATAGACTGATGGCTTTGTGCTAATGATGACCTGAGTTCAAATCCTGTCACTTGATATGTGACCCTGGGCAGGTCACTTAACCTCTCCAGCATCAATTTCCTCATCTAGAAAGTGAGGATAATAATAACACTGACCTCCCAGGGTTCTTGTGAGGCTTGAATGAGAGAATGTGGCAAGAGCTTTGCAAACTTTAAGGCATTATGTAATTATTATTAGTTATTGTAGGAAAGACACATCATGCCATCACCAGCACTTATAATTATTGACTTAGAACAGCTTGTCAATGCAATAATGCTTGGGCTGCCAACACACTTCTGGGACTTAGAGTAACTCAGAGGACTTATATTTTTTTAAACTTCTCCCTAATCACCATAATTCCCCAATGCCATTTGCCATCTGAAGACACCCTCCAATGACTAATCATGACATAGGTCATAATAACCGTGGCACTGCTGGCACTACCACTATCACTGCTACTGCTTCTCATTGCAGCTGTCACTGAAAGGTCTGCAGACATCAGCTCATTCTGTTCTTAAAATCCAACTATGTGGGTCCTTTGGTTATTTCCATTATACAGATAAGGAAACTGAGGCTGGAGGAGAGAAAGTGACTTGCCTAGGGTCTAGACACCAATAAGTGTCTCAGGCTAGATTTGAACTCATGCTCTCACTCTGGGTCCAGTACTCTAACTACTGTGCCATCTTACTATGTCTAGGTGACCAAGGGTACTTGAAGGGCTATATGTGTGGAGGTCACCATGGTCAACTTTAAGTCTGGCCCCAGAGATGGACTGGGTGACGCTCCCCTGGAGGACCAGTACTGGCCAGTTTTCTTGCCAGTAGTTTGGTTACCAGGCAGGGAAACCTATTAGCAACAGAAATGTGCTGACTAGGGGTGGCTAGGTGGTGCAGTGAGTAGAGTGCCAGCCCTGGAGTCAGAAGGATCTGAGTTCAGATCTGGCCTCAGACACTTAACACACACAAACAAAAACCTAGCTGTGTGACCTTGGGCAAGTTACTTAACCCCAATTGCCCTCCAAAAAGCAAAAAAAAAAAAAAAAAGAAAGAAAGAAAGAAAAAGAAATGTGCTGACTGTGGTATGGAAGCCGCCAAACCTGTGATGGGGAGGTGAGGCAATGGCCTGAACCAACAGAACTGTAGTTCTTTGAGGCTCTGAAGCAGCCACTGCTTTGTACTTTCTCGTTGTAGCAGCAAGCACCCTAGCATCCCCAGAGTGGCTGCCAACACATGTTCTTAGATCTGCTTTTGTAAAGGAAAGCAACTCAAAAATCAGTTAACAAGTTTACTTTAATCAAACAAACACATATCATTTACCTAGTTTAGGGGGAAAAGGTCAGCACTCTGAACTTCAGAGTATACAGACAGATCAAATAGACGGGCTTCCAAACTGTCCAACCATTATATCAATACGAAATCACAGTTACCAGAGAGGGAAGCAGCAACATCTGGGTTTTCAAAGCCGGGGGGCTCTCAAAGGCTGCCCAGAGCCTCATATGGTCAAATCACACAATACTTCTCAAAGTGAGCCCCAAAACAAAGCCTCAAATCAGGGATTATATAGTCGTCTCCTGGCTCAGAGAATGTAACCACGCTCTTGACCCACTGCCCAATCACACAGCATCAAGGTGTGGTCATTCCTGAAAACCAAGCCTCCTACCACAGGCTCCATGTGACCACATTCAGCCTGGGGCAGAGCATATTTTCAAATCAAGGAAGGTTTTCAGAGTCTCTTAAAGCCAATCAAAGGGCCTAGGGGTAGGGAAGATCTTCAAATCTGCATTTCCATTACAACTGTCTGCTTCTGTAGGACAGAGAAAAGGGTAATGTGGCCTTTTCAGGATGTTTTGGCATTTTCCAGAGACTGCTACATAAAATGTGGTCCAAAACAGGAGAATCCATTTAAATGGTATGGATAAAGAAGAAAGCTGAGGAGGCAGCTACATGCCACAGTGGATACAGTGTTGGACCTGCAGTTGGAAAGACCTGAGTTCAATTCCAGCCTCAGACACTAGCTGTGTGACCTTGGACAAGTCACTTAACCTCTGCTTGCCTGGTTTCCCATCTGTCAAATGGGGATTATAATAGCATCTACCATCCAGGATGGTTGTGAGAAGCAAACGAAATATTTGGAAAGTGGTTTTTTTTTTTTTTTGAGTTTCCAAGCATATTGATTTATTAAGCAATGCAGGCCAATTCCATACCAAATCTGGACCAAGCTTCCTCAGCATGGTGCTGTACCCCAAATACAGGGGGAGTCAGACTTTTATGTGTTAAAAGAAAACAATTAACAGGCTATATACCAGGATACAAGATTAGGTAATCTGATTTCTAATTGGAGGAAAGGTCAGGTACTTTCCAAGTTGGCAAGGAGAAAGTAAACAAGTGTAACTCCCAGAAATCAGGAAAAAGAGGTGCCCCACTCTTCCCAATTATCTGTTTTCAGTGAAAAGAAGAAGAAAATAGTAACTGATCAGTATGGTGTCAGTTTTCAGATAAGACACATGGCTTGCTTGAGATATACAATTGTGAGAAAACTCCTTGCATCAATCTTTGGCTCTGTCTGGGTTTCTGGTCAGTCTAACCTGGGTCCTTAATCAAGAATTTCTTTCTTTTTTTTTTTAATTAAACAAATGCTTTATTAACTTCTGGTTTACATCATTCATTTCCACCAGATTATGAGTTACATTTTCCCCCCATTTTTTCCCTACCCTCCAACCCAGAATAGCAGTCCCACTAGATATCCCCTCATCCAATCTGCTCTCTTCCATATCTTCTCCCATATCCCCTTCGACTTTGCCATTAGGGCAAGGTGAATCTCTGAGCCCCAATGCCTGCACATCTTATGAAACATTTAATTTTAAAACTTCGATTTTCAGATCCATTCCCTTCCTCCCTTGTCACCCACTCCCTCTGAGAAGATAAGCAACACAGTATGTGTTGTAAATGTATAGCTATGCAAAACATTACCATAGTAGATATATTTTAAAAGACTGCTTATATTTCCCTCCCACCTGTCTCACCTCCCACCTGGTCCCATTCCCTACTTTGATGCTGTCCCTCTTTGATAGTGGGTACTTCCAACCTCCCCTCCCCCCAGCATGCCCTCCCCTCCATCATCCCCCTCTCATCCCCCTTTTCCCTACTCACGAGAGTGAGGGTAAGATATTCCATTTAGTATGTATGTGATTCTCTCCTTGAGCCAACTTCAATGAGAATATGCTTTTGCCTTTTTGCCTTCCTGTTCTTTCCCTCCTCTGCAACTACTTCCCCTTGTCTCTTCTACATGAGATAGTTTACCCTACCCTGTCTCTCTCCATCTCCTCTTGCCACTTTCCTCTCTCACCTCTCGACTTCACCCCTTAAGAATCATCCCTTCCTTGGGGCGACTAGGTGGCACAGTGAGCAGAGCACCAGCCCCGGAGCCAGAAGGACCCGAGCTCAGATCCGGCCCCAGACAACCAACACACAAACAAAAACCCAGCCCTGTGACCCCAATTGCCCTCCAAAAAAAAAAAAAAAGAATCATCCCTTCCCATCAAATTCAACCTGTGCCCTCTATCCATGTATACCTGTGAACATATGCCATGTACCCTTCTTCATTTATTTTCATAATGAGAAAGGTTTCATCAAACACAGTTATTGTTTTTCCATGTAGGAATGTAAATAGTCCAACTTTGATAAGTTCCTTTTCCCTGATTACCTTCTCAAGCATCTCTTGCTTCGTGTGTCTGAATGTCAAATTTTCTATTCAACTCTGGTTTTTTCATCAAGAATGCTTGAAAGTCCTCTTTTCCACTGAATGACCATATTTTCCCCTGAAACAAGATACTCAGTTTTGCTGGATAGGTGACCCTTGGCTTCAATCCCAGCTCTTTTGCCCTCTGGAATATCATATTCCATGCCCTTCAATCCCTCAGTGTAGAAGCTGCCAGGTCCTGGGCTATTCTGATTGTGTTTCCACAATATTGAAATTGTTTCTTCCTGGCTGCTTGGAGTATTTTCTCCTTGATCTGGGGATTCTGGAGCCTGGCTATAATATTCCTGGGAGTTTACTTTTTGGGATCTTTTTCAGGAGGTGATCTGTGGATTCTTTCAACCTCTATTTCCCCCACTGGGTCTAAAACATCAGGGCAATTTTCCTGGAGAATTTCTTGAAGGATGATTTCTAGGTTCTTTCTTTGATCATGGCTTTCAGGTAGTCCAATAATTTTTAAATTATCTCTCCTGGATCTATTTTCCAGGTCAATGGTTTTTCGCATGAGATATTTCACATTGCCTTCTATTCTTTCATTTGTTTGGATCTGTTTAATAGTATCTTGATTTCTCATAAAGTCACTAGCTTCCATTTGCTCCAGTCTAACTCTGAAGGAATGAATCTCCTCAGTGAGCTTTTGAGATTCTTTTTCCATCTGGCAAATTCGACTTTTTAAGGCATTCTTCTCCTCATTGCCTTTCTGAGCCTCTTTTGCCATTTGAGTTAGTCTATTTTTTAAGGTGTTATTTTCCTCAGTCAGGCTGTTGACTGTCATTTCATACTTTTCTTGCATCTTTTTCATTTCTCTTCCCAAATTTTCCCCCACTTCTCTTATCTGCTTCTTAAGGTCCTCTATGGCCTGTAGCCAGCTTGTATTTTCATTTGGGGCTTTTGGTGCAGGAGTTCTGACCTCACAGTCCTCCTCCATGCTTTGATCCTCTTTGCCCCTAAAATAGGAGTCCAATGTTGAATTTTTCTGTTTATTTTGTTTCTTTTGCCTAGGCATGTTGCCACTTAATTACTTGATTTTTGGGCTTGTTGCCAAAGTAGGACTCTGCCACCAGACAGGAGAGCTTCCATCCCAAATGTCGGGGTCTTCACAACTTCTGCCCCTGTGTGGCCCCTGTAAAGCCTCCACCCACTCTGGCAAATTGGATACCCACCCCAAACTTCCCCCCAGACCACAATCCAGATCCAGGCAGTTTAAAGCAAGAGAGATTAACTCCCAGACTGATTGCTGGATCTCCCTATAGTTCGCAGACCAGGAGCTAGAGCCACTACTGATGCTGCAAAATGGCTTCTGTGCAGCTGTTTCTTTAGCAGCTTTTCACCCCCAGGGGAGGAAGCCAAGTGTTCCCCAAATACTGGTCCCAAAGTCATAGGGCACTAACTTCTCACTTTGTCCTAGGCATATCTGTGCTGATAATTCTGGAATCGCCACAATTGCTGGTGTTCTGGGGTCCTTCCAGCCAGCTGAGGTCCCGGCCACCTTGGGGCTAAAACTGGGGACCTGGGCTCGGCTCTGCATGCTGCACTGTTGATTCCCAGTGCGCTGTGCTGCCTGCTCTCAGAGTGCTCTGCTGGCCGCTCCCTGCAGGGCTGCTGGGCTGTCCTCAGCAGGAGGCTAGCTTCTCTGTGCCGTTCTGTGGGTGCTGTGGCTCCAGAAGTTGTTCGGAGTCCCCTTTCACATTGTTTGAAATTTGTGTGGGGCAGAGCACATTGGAAATGCTGTTTCTACTCTGCCATCTTGGCTCCGCCCCCATGGAAAGTGTTTTACAAACCTTAAAATGCTTATACAGCTCATCCCAAGAAGTCTTAGTGCAATTCTAGATGGCACCGAGATTCGGGCTATTCTATATGAGCTCTGCTTATCACTGGTTGGGCTCTGTAAAGCCTGCTTATCACTGGCAATTCTAGATGGCACCGAGATTCGGGCTATTCTATATGAGCTCTGCTTATCACTGGCTGGGCTCTGTAAAGCCTGCTTATCACTGGCAATTCTAGATGGCACCGAGATTCGGGCTATTCTATATGAGCTCTGCTTATCACTGGCTGGGCTCTTCTTTCCCTTCTGTCTGCTCTGAGACACGCATCTCCGGTGTCTCCAGACCTTCCTCCTTCGCCTTCTCTTTTCGTGCTCTACCCTCCACTTACCCTGGTCTCCTTCCCCCATCAGACAGGCTTCTTGCTTCCCAGCCTTTGCCCAGGCTTAGCCTTAGGCCTGTTGGGCCTTCTCACCCTTTCTCCAGTTGAATTCTGTCTCATCCTTCAAAGTGCAGCTGAAATGCTACTCACTCTGGGATGCCTTCTCTGAGGCCCTGGGCAGCCATTACCTTCTTCCATGGCCTCTCCAAACTAGTGTATCCAGAACCTCTAGGATCACAGGATTTTCATTTAGAAGGGACCCTAACTGTCAGCCATCCCAACTCTTCAATTTATTGATTTTAGGAGGAACTGAGGCCCAGAGAAGCTAAATGGTTTGCCAGCTTGACAATGTGACTATGTGATGGAGCAGGGCTCTGAGCTCCAGGGCCCCAGAGGCTGGCACTGGGTGATACTGCTTCTAAGACCCTCTATCAGCTCAATGGGGTAAGTGCTCAAAGGATCTCAACAAATAGTGTGACAAAAAGGTCACACTGTTAACTAAGAGGGGAAGCAAAGACAATGAGATGAATGCAGATGAAAGGGTCTCTGTGACTTCAGACTGGCAGAGATGAGCCAGGGAGGAGACCTGGAGGGGCCCCTGGAGTGTCGGTCAGGAAGCACTCATTAGGCACCTGCTGTTTTCCAAACACTGTTAAGATCTGTGAAAGACGGTTCCTGATCTTACCGGAGGTGGGAAGTGGTCCATCCCTTCTGGAAAGCAATTTTGGAATTATGCAGAGAAAGGGATGAAAATATGAAACTCCCCTTTAGCCCCAAGTTTCCATGGCTGAGCTCACATCCCGAGGAGATCAGAGATGGAGAGATTTCCATATACACTGCAGCACATGGTGGTGCATGAATAGAATGGGCTATCTGAAGATGGGGAATTCAGAGAAGCATGAGAAGAGATGTGTTTGAATGGAAGCGGGCGGAAGGAGCCAGAACCAGCACGAAGACAATGACCACAGCAGTGGGTGCAATGAACAATGAAAGGAGGCTGACAACCAGCCCTGGCCCCGAGGAGATGCTGAAGTCCAGTTTGTCCAGGTAAACAGTTCAACACCTTCCTATTGGGAAACCTGTCATATTTGTCTGGGTCTCTCTTTTGCCTGACTCCCATTCTACCATGCATCATACTTGTGTATCTGCTGTTACTTGCCTGAAGCCCAGTAGAGGGTACTTTCTTTGAGGGCAATGGCATTGTTATCTTTCATCTTGGTAAGTCCACTGGTAAGTGCATATAGTATGCACACAGCAGGTGGTTCATACATAGCCAGTGACTTGGATGTTAACATTCTCTTTTATGAGGATTGTCACCATGAATAATAATGACCATCACTTATTTATCCCTTTGAAGTTTGTTCATTTAATCTCCACAACAGCTCTGTGGAAGAGGTGCTATTATGACATCCACACCACTACTGATGAGGGGACAGAGGCTGAGTAGGTAAACATTTTGCTCAGGGTTTCCCAGTTTTTCCTGATTGCTGCTGGACCTCTCTGGCTTCTGCTTCAGGCTGTCTGTCATAAACCCTGACCTTGAGGTCTCAGGCCATCAGTAACAGGAGCCATCTTTTCTTCTCACCAGTAGTGGGGTTAGCCTCCTTATCACCTACCCTCTGCCCCATGGTCAGTGATGGAGATGCTGGGGCTTTGTCATCTGGGAGCAATTAAGAAGTGCAGGTGTGCTGGAAGCCTGCAGAACAGGAGCACATCTGATCTGGTGCAGAGTCGAGACTGCTGATAAAACTCTGAGACAGTTTCTGTCCCCTCTGCACTCCCGTTTTCTGATTTTCTGTCTGTCTGTCTGTCTGTCTGTCTGTCTGTCTCTCTCTCTCCTTCTCTCTCTCTCTCAGTCTCTGTCTCCACCTCCCTTTCTTTCTCAGATCCCCTCTCTCCCCTAGTTGGGGAAAGAGAAGGCCAGAGCTCTTGGGGGCAATGGCTTCCAGATGGTCGGGCAGTGTTTTGCTTGGCGGCCCCTGGCTCTCTTGCCTGCTGCCTGCCTGTCTGAGTGCTATACAGGACCACCGAGGAGAGAGAGGAGATCCAATTCAAAAACAGTAAAGCTTGAGAACCAAAGCAGGAAAGAGTGTGGGGATGGAGAGGCTGGTTACACAAGACAGAAAAGAAGGAAAGAGAGACCAATCTGGTCCAGAAGAACACTGGATGAGTAAGTGAGTAAGCATTCATTATGCACCAAGTGTGTACAGAGCACCCTGCTGGGCTCTGGGCATACAGACAGCATCAGGAGGGGATGGGGGAGAGGCTCTAGAGTATTCAGGACAGACTAAAAACATGCTTTTGGTTCTTTTTTCTAAGTCGATACAAGGTAGAAAAAGTTATCTCCTCTCCAGGGAGATGAGGAAACAGAAGGAAAGATCCACTCTGTAGCCCAGGCCCAGCTGACACACAGTAGGTGCTAAGCCTTTGAGACATGGATTCAGATCCTGACCGTGGCACTCACTGGTCGTGTCTTCTGGGCCAGCCATTCAGTCACTCCAGCTCTTAGTTCCCTCTACTGCTCACTTTGGAAAGCGGACTGCATGGCCTCTGAGCTCCTCCCAGGCTGCAGGGCCATAGTCCCATGTGCTTAAGGCCTCAGGAGGTTGGACAGTGAGGACAAGTATCTGGGGTCTGTTCTCCTGTCGTTTAAATTTTAAATGTAATATTATAGTGTGTCAAACCTGGGATCAACCCTAAACCCCAAGGCCTTTATTTTAGGGAGGAACAAATCAAGGTATAGGGAGCTGAAGGGACTTGTCCAAGGTCCCACTGGTCATTAGTGACAGAAGTGGGCTCCAAACCTTGGCCCCTCCAGACTCCGAGAGTGTCTCCTTCCCTTCCCCTCCTCCTCCCTTTCTTCTCCTCCCCTCTTCTCTCTAGAGGGGGAAGGGGCATTAGACATTTTTTAGTCCAACTCCCTCATTGTACAGAGGAGGAAAATGAAGATCATTGACTTGCCCAGGGTCACACAACAAGGAAGCAGAGCTGGGATCTCAACCCAGTTCTTCTGACTCCAAATCCAGTGATCTTTCCAACAAATGCCCTTATCCTCTATTCTCAGCCCCATTTCTCACAGCCTCTCACCATGTCTCCTCCCACCTTTCTGATTTCTTTGCATTTTCATTAGATTGGAAGCTCCTTGAGGGCAGGGACCACCTTTCCTTTTCTTATTTGTATTCCCAATCATTAGTCCAGTGGCTGACACACAGTAGGTGCTTAATACCTGTTTATTGAATTGATCTCCTGTTCCCTAGGAGGGAATTGACTCCACCTCTATCCCTTGGCCCACACTCCATGGCTAAGAATCAGGGGATGGTGAATGTGAGACTGCAGACCTGGCATATGGTTCACACCTTTCCATGACTCCTTTCTTGCCTGGAAGCCATGGGACTAAAACTAAAGAAAACCACCTTCTTCCAGTGCTGGTGGTCTGGGAAGCCCTACTCCTTCCTAGCCTTCCTGGAGAGCTGCTGGGGAGCAGCAACTTCAGAACAGTGGGCTCCTGTTTGGCTGGGGCCCCATAGCCAGGGTGGCCACAAACCCTGTATGTGTATGATGAGCCCAGGAGTGTTCACCTCTGAGCTGGACGAAGGGAGATGGGTTTTATTTCCTGTGCTTTGGGGGGGGGGCAGGGCAGAGACCCCAGTGGGGTGGGGGTCTGGTGGGGGGTGGTGCCTTGGGGTAGCTGGAGGAAGATGCGGAGCTGGGCCCAGAAGTGTGTGTTACCAAGCAGAAGATGCTAACAGACATGGAACCCAGGCTTCTTCTGGGTCCATGAGTCTGAGAATATACATAGCTTTCAGTCTCCCCCTGTCTCTAATATTGAATGAGAGCTGCTGAGGAAAAGGCGACCCCCTCTGTCCTTCCCTGTCCACCTTGTTCCCTGTCCATGTCCTTCCCTATCCTGCTCTCTGTCTTCATCAGGGGCTCCTAATCTCACCTATGTCATAACTCCTTTATCCATCTGCCAAAGCCCAGGAATCCCTGACCAGAACAGTACTTTAAGTGTATAAAATCAAATCCGTATGATTGTTCAGGAAAGCCATTACACTGAAATACAGTTCTTTACCCAGAGACATAAATTTTAAATCACAGCCAAATTCCTGCATCTCAAGTTAAGAACCTTGGTCTGTGTGGCTCTTGCCCCTCTCCCAGAGTCTGCCTCGGCCCCTATCTTCCCTGAAGGCTTCCTTGGTTCAGCCGGTATCCCCCGCAATGCAGTTTGGTTGTCTCAGGGTTTCTCTATGTGGGGGTTTTGGTTTTTCACCAGGATAAGGACAAGGCCTAGGCCAGGACCCTGGAGCCTCCTGATTCCATTGTCGCATTGATTTCTGCTTGGGCAGTCTTTGTTTCCTTTCAGAAAGATTATCAGCCCAAAGATAAGTGCAGTGGGACAAAGGGCTTCTCAGTGTGACTGGAGGGGCCGCCAGCAGCCTAGTGCAGGTCGTGGCTGGAGGGCCCTGATCCTGTCTGGTCCTCATCCTCTTATAGACGGGAAACTGAGACTCAGAGTGGGAGAGAAAGTGCCATCCTCCTGGTCTGCATTTTGGAGTTGTTTCCTCAAACCTCCTTCTGCTGCCACCTTTCTTCAGGTGAGTTTCAGTTGTGGCCAACTCTTCCTGACCCCATTTGGGGTTTTCTTGGCAGAGACACTGGAGCAGTTTGCCATTTCCTTCTCCAGCTCATTTTACAGATGAGGAAACTAAGGCCAACAGGGACGTGTGAATCACCCAGGGTCACACAACTAGTAAGTGTCTGAGGCCAGATTTGAACTTGGGAAGATGAGCCTTCCTGACTCCAGGCCTGGCTCTCTATCCACTGTGCTCACTTAGCTCAGCACTGCTCCAGGCACTCTCCCAGCCTGACTTCCCTGAGTGTGGCCCATATTGCCCATATCCTTTCCAACATGGAGTGCTCAGCACTGAACAGAACTGTGGTTTGACTTGGACATTTCTGAGGCTGAGTCTAAGACGTGGCTACTCTATGTCTCCAATGCATCCCAGAGCTTAAAGCATTATATAAATTATACAAATATTAGCTCTCATTATCGTGGCTGCCTGTTGAGCTTGTGGCCCAGTAAAGCACCCCGATCAGTGTTTATGCCTCTGGTCCTCCCCAAAGTTACCTGGTTCTGTCTTCCTCTGCTGGTGTTTATAGACCCTAAGCACAGGACTCTATTTATCCCTGCTAAGCACTGACTCATTTAGACATAGCCTGACCCCCTCGCCTTCTTGAAGCACACTATCTCAGTCGGCTGACTTTCCAGCTCCCCATCTAGCTTTGGTTATCAGCAGAAATTCTTTAGATGCGGCCCAAGTCTCCAGAGGGATGGTTGTGTCTCACAAGTGAGGGGCAGATGCCCGGGCTCCTTCCTGTTGGCCTCTTAGCCGAGTCTATCCATCTCTCCCTCATCCCTCAGTCTTTAGGAGATGAGCCTGCTGCTCCTTCCATCTCTGCTGTGGGGCTTCAGAATGTATGTAGCTTCTCTGTGCCAGCTTTGTGAGGCCTCCTGCTCTACATCTGCAACATGCAGCCTGTCATCCATCACTTCTCAGCCCCTTCCCCTCAAGCAGGATCCCAGGTGCAGCTCCTGGGGCTCTCTGTGCTCTGCCATGGCCTTCCATGGATAGTTCCACATAATAGGGCCCCTCGAGCTATCTAGGCAACTGTGAGCTCAGCCTGTGCAACTGCTGTCCAGCATTCCCTCCAAGGGCCTTTCAGCATCCCTTTTCCAGGTTTCCCCCTCCCCATAGATCTCTGCATTTCTATTCACAGCCCCCTGGTGGATGGACTGGCTCTTTCCCAAGCCCCCTCTCCTTTTGTTATCTGATCCCCTGATTGCTGAGCTTTTTCAGACTATCTGTAGGCCTTCCTATCCTTGCTGGTGCATGTGAGCCTTCTCTTGTCTGCAGATTTCATCAGTGGGCTCCTTATTGCCTTTTAAAGATAGTTAATAAAGAGGAAGGCTGAGTGAATGCAGGCCTCCTTGGCCTTCTCCTGGCTGCCCCTTCGATGGAATTCCCATTTATTACTGCTGTTTCGTTCTAGGCTTGCCTTCTGTCTCAGTATCTGATATGTGTAGGACCTGGCTTCTCTCCCTGCCCTCATGTAACATCATGTTCTCTTTCTTCACCATCTTCCCAATTGTCTGAGCCAGCCATGGAGGTTCTCCTACACACTGGCCTCTTCAGCTGATTGTCTTTGCTGATTTTCACAGCCCTTGGGCTTTGGGATGGTTCTGTGGGACAGAACTAAACCATATCCTTTCCTTTTCCTACAGGTTATCCATTTTAAACTTCACTGGATAGGGAGGGTATGTGTTGGAGAGTGGATGTGATTGTCCTGGAGACCATGCATTAGGGTAGAAATGGTACACATAACAATTGCTTTGGAGACAAAGGACCTGATCTAAGCCTGCCACCGCCAGTTGTTATCAGTGGAACCCTGAGAAAGTTACTTCTCATCTCCAGATCTCAGTTTTCTCACCTATACAGTGAGGAAGCTGGGTTTGATGGCCTCTGGGATCCCCTTGAGACCTAGAATTTTGTTGTTCTATCATTTCAGTCATCTCTGACTCTCCATGTCCCCCATTTTGGGGGTTTTCTTGGCAAAGAGATTGGAGTGGCTTGCTGTTTCCTTCTCCAGACCTAGATCTAGAACCCCAGGATCCTAAGTCATGGATATGAAGATAGGTTGGAATTAGCTGGATGTGTATGTGTGGCCAGGATAGACTTTCCCTTTTCTGCCTGGTCTACACTGCAATGCAGTGGTTTCCGTGATGTCTGGTACCAAGAGAGAAGTAGAAAATTCCATTAAGTTATCTGAATTTGGTGTATCATACAGACAGTCTTAGACTGCTGGGTTTGATGTCAATCCTTGGGTTTAAGTCATAATTCAGCTTTGTGTGGCCTTTAACAAATCAATTTGCCTCAATGTCTCCATCTTCAAAAATGAGGGAAAGACACCTGATCTCTAGAGTCCCTTCCACCACTAGACCTAAGAGCTTATATTTATTTTAGATTAAAAAAAAATGAGATGCTGAAATGTACGGAATTTTCCTCTGAGTCTCATAATCACTGGTGTTTTGGATAAAGTTGATTCTGGAGCAAAATCCAAAAGGGAATGCATTCCACCCTCCCAACAGAGATGCAGACCTTCCCAGCACACAGGAGAGACTCATTAATGGTTTTGTTGACTGGTTTCTTCCAGTTATAAATCTGATTCCATGGCAGAACAACTTGTCCTTTCCAAAGAGGAAGGACAAATCTGTTTCCACTGGACATTGTTTTAAGTCCCCCCAACATGGGAGCACTAGCTATTCCATCAGAAGTGACTAGTGTCAAAACAACCAAGAACAGGCCCAGCCCCGCCCCCCACCAACCACACTTTTTTCCCATTCGCTCTTCTATGCTTCGATCGTCATTAACACCTTCATTGCCGAGACACTATCATTGCTCAGCTATTCAGTTTCTAAATAGTTCTCAAATGCTTTGCTTCTTTTCCAACTGTGTAGTGTTAGAGCTGACTTCCTGTAGCAGCAAGCACCCCAACATTCCCAGGGTGGCTGCCAACACAGGTTCTTAGATCTGCTTTTCAAAAGGAAAGCAACTCAAAATCGGTAAACAAGCTTACTTTAATCAAACAAACATATATAATTTATATAGTTCAAGGGGAAAAGGGCAGCACCCTGAACTTCAGAGTATACAGACAGGCTTCCAAACTGTCCAACCATTATCAATACCAAAATCACAGTTACCAGAGAGGGAAGCATCAACATCTGGGTTTTCAAAGCCGGGGGGCTCTCAACAGCTGCCCAGAGTCTCATCTGGTCAAGTCACACAACACTTCTCAAAGTGAGCCCCAAAACAAAGCCTCATATCAGGGATTATATAGCCCCTGGGGTCAGAGAATATAACCACCTTCTTGACCCACTGCCCAGTCACACAGCATCAAGATGTGGTCATTACTGGAAACCAAGCCTCCTACCACAGGCTCCATGTGACTACATTCAGCCTATTAGGAGGCAGAATATACTTTCAAATTAAAGAAGGCTCTCAGAATCTCTTAAGCCAATCAAAGGGCCTAGGGGCAGGGAAGATCTTCAAATCTGCATTTCCATTACACTTCCTATAACAATTTCTAACATGTTTTTGCTCCTTGTTTCCTACCTCATTCCTACCTATCCTTTTCTATACAAAACTCCACCATTCTAATTAAGGCTCTCATCACCTTTGACCTGTACTTTTTTTTCAAAATACATATTCACAGGTATCTTTTGTTCTTACATCACTTATATTTCCCAAAGTAATCCTCACAATTCCAGTCTCAGTGAGCCATCCTTTAAACAAATAAAAAAAGAAAGGAGAAAGTGGGTCAACAAAGCTACTCAACATATAGAAAAGTGGTTGTTAAAGCAGGTAGGTGGTGCAGTGGATAGAGTACCAAGTCTGGAGGCAGGAAGAATCATCTTCCTGAGTTCAAATCTGACCTCAAACACTTACTAGTTGTGTGACCTTGAGCAAGTCATTTAACCCTGTTTGCCTCAGTTTCCTCATTTGTAAAATGAGTTGGAGAAGGAAATGGCAAACCATTTCAGGATCTTTGCCAAGAAAACCCCAAATGGAGTCATGAGAAATTGGACACAACTGAAAAAAAATACAATGTTCACCAATCATAGCCCTCACCTCTTAAATAAGTGTGGTGATAGCCCCTTTGATATCCCTCTTTGGGACTAAGCTGGCTCATCATTATTTCATAGTACTCTGTTTTCATGGTTTTGTCATTATTCCTTCCATTTATATTGAATACATCGTTTTTCTGATTCTACTGACTTCACTTTATATCACTCTTCACACAAATTCCCCTGAACTATTACAATAGCAATAGTAGGTCGATAAGCCAAGTCAACATGCATTTATTAAACACCTCCTGTGTGCCAGGCACTGGGCTAAACACTGATGATACAAAGAGAGCCGTTTGCATGGTTCCTGCTCTAGGACTTCACAGTCTAGAGTGTGTGTGTGTGTGTGTGTGTGTGTGTGTGTGTGTGTGTGTGATGTACAGGAGGGAAACAATATACAAATAACTCCATACAAAGAAGATATAGGTATATGTGTATGCATACATATGTAAGATGGATGGTGATCAGAGAGAAGGGCATAGCAGTGGAGAGGACTAGAAAAGATCTGCATAAAATGAGGTTGGAGCTGTGTCTTGAGGTAATCCATGTTCTGGAAAATTAGGAGGGAGAACATCCCATTTATGGGGGGCATTCAGTACCAAGACATGGAGTCAGGGGATGGAGAGTTGTTTATGAGGAACAGCAAGGAGGGCCAGTGTCCTTCCTTCTCACAGATTCCAAAATAATCTTCAATTTGGGATCTGATCATATCAACCCCCTCCTCAAAAATCATCAATAACTTCTTATTGCCTTTAGAATCAAATATAATGGCCTCTGACTTTTTTTTTAAAGACCACTTCCTGTATCATACTAATAAACTACCAAAAATTATTTCAAAGAACTAGAAAAAATAATAACAAAATTCTTCTGGAAGAACAAAAGGTCAACAATATCCAGGGGATTAATGAAAAAAAAGTGAAGGTGACCTGGTGGTACCAGATCTCAAACTGTATTATCAAGCAGTCATCATTAAAATGGTCTAGAACTGGTTGAGAAATAGAGTGATGGATCAGTGGAGTAGACTAGGTATACAATACATAGTAGCAAATGACCATTAGAATCTAGTGTTTGCTAGATGCAAAGATCCAAGTTTTGGGGATACAACTCAGTATTTGACAAAAAATGGCTTGGAAAACAGTCTAGCAGTTTGGAAGAAACATTGAGACCAACATCTCACACCATATACCAAGATAAGGTCAAGATGGGTACCCTAAGGGTAATTGAAGCAAATTAGGGGAACAAAGAATAGTTTACCTATCATTAAGGGAAGAATTTATGACCAAATAATACCTAGCATTATCGGATATAAAATGGATAATTTTGATTACATTAAATTAAAAAGAATTTTGTACAGCATAAGCAGTGCAGCCAAGATTAGAAGATGAACAGGAAACTAGGGAAAATTTTATGGCAAGTTTCTCTGATAAAGGCCTCATAGGTAGAGAGCTGAATCAAATTTGTAAGAATACAAGTCATTCCCCAATTGATAAGTGGTCAAAGTTATGGACAGACAATTTTCAGATGAAGAAATCAAAACTATCTATAGTCATATGAAAAAGTGCTCTAAATCTCTATTGATTAGTAAAATACAAATTAAATAACTCTAAATAAGGTACCACCTCACAATATCAGATTTACTAATATGACATAAAAATGATAATGTAGGAAAATTGGGACATCACTGTTGGTAGAGTTGTGAACTGTTCCAACCATTCTGGAGAGCAATCTGGAACTATGCCCAAAGAGTTAGAAAACTGTGCATACCCTTTGACCCAGCAATAGCATTACCAAGTCTGTATCTCAGAGAGATCATAAAAAGGAAAAGGATTTAAATGTACAAAAATATTCATAGAAGTTCTCTTTGTGGTGGCAAAGAATTGGAAATCAAGGGGATGAACATCAATTGGGGAATGACTAAACAAGTTGTGGTATATGATTGTGATGGAATACTATCATGCTATAAGAAACAATTACCAAGATCCTTTCAGAAAAACCTGGAAAAACTTACATGAACTGATGCAGAGTGAAGTGAGCAGAACCAGGAGACACAGTAACAGCAACACTGTATGATGATCAACTGTGAATAACTTAGCTTCTCTCAACAACATAATGATCCACGACAATTCCAAAGGACTCAAGAAAAATGTCATTCACCTCCAGAGAAAGAACTGATGGAGTCTGAATACAGATAGAAGTAGACTTTTTAGAAAATTTCTTTATCTTTTTGTTTTTGTTTTTGGTCTGTCTTTCCTTTCACAACATGACTCATATGGAAATATGTTTTGCATGACTGCACATGTATAACTTACATCAAATTGCTTGCTGTCCCTGGGAGGAAGGAGTGGAGGAAAGAAGGAAGAGAATTTGGAACTCAAAATTTAAAAAACGAATGTTAAAATAGTTTTTACACGTAATTGGAAAAAAGGGAAAAATAAAAGAAAACATTTAAATAAGTAAATAGCACTCTCCATTTTGGATTCTAGGCTTATTAGCTACTATTCTCCTTCAGTTATTCAGCTTTATTGTCCAACTGCTCTACTCACTGTTGTCCAAACTCCTACCTCCATGGCTCGTTTGGGCTGTTTCTCTGTTACCTGTGATTACAATGCACTTCTTGTTCCTTCAAGCCTCAGACATTGCTTCCTGTGTGAATTCTTTCCTATAAGCATCTTTTCCGTGTTGTCTTTATTTTCTCAGAGCTAACATTACCACCTGGTGTCATGATGGTTTGTTTTTCAGGATAGGACTGGTTGGTATTGGTCCTGTATTTCTAGACTGTTGTTAGGAGAACATCCTAAGACATTGTTGGCAGTCAATTCTTCTCCAGGCGTGGAATGTCTTCCCCTCTGTTGATCCTCTTGACCCCCCCACCCCGCCCCCCGCCGCCATCTAATGAATTCTTATCCTAACTTTAAAAGGCAACTACCATGTCTACTACCTCAGGAAGTTTTCTTTGATTTCCCTGTTGGTAATAGGCAAATTGGATCTCAGAAAGCACTCTGTGCCTTTCAGATATACTGATAACATCACACTGTCATCTTCACTTCCATGTATGTGTGCCTTGCCCTCCTATTAGACTGTAAGTACCCACTGAGCACTTACCTCAAAAATCTGTTTCTTTTCAGTAGGGCATACTCAATACCTATTTGACATTTATTGGACAGTAATCATAGAAAAGGCGACTGATTTCAGAGTGATGTCACTAGGCCTGGTATCTGAGTATCTTTCATGGCGACAGGGGACTATGCTGAATTTCCATCAGACTCAAATGTCACTAACTGGAAAACTCCCCAATGCAAGCAAACTCACTTTTCATTGCTATATGGCAGCCTCCATTTTATGGGTATCTTCTCTTGAGCAGGCCCTAGAAGGTCCCAGAAGGTCCCTGACTTACTTAGCCAGGAAGGGAAGACTTGACTTATAACCATTATGGAATGTGTAGCTATATAAAAGATAAAAACAAAGTATCCAGAAGGTGATTTGGTGGGTGAAGGGCTCTAGTAGCTGGAGGGTTAACAAAGACTTTGAAGATATAACTTGAACCAAGTATTTCAGGAGCCTGGCTTTGAGAAGGGAATGCATTCTAGGCATGGAAGACACAATGAGCACAAAGTAATGGAGGTCAGAAATAGAGCTCATGTGTAGTGCTGGTGCCTGGTCCCCTCTTCCCAGCCCCCAAGCTTGCTCTTTATGGGCTGCTTGATAAAGCCCTTGGTGTGGAGTCTGGAAGACATGAGGTCAAATGTGGCCTCAGACACATATTAGCTGTGAGGTCTTGACAAATTAACCTCTATCTGTCTCAGTTTTCTTAACTATAAAATGGGAGTAATATCAGGATTATTGTGTAGACTGAATGTGATAATATTTTCAGTGTTTAGCGCAGTGCTTGGCATATAACTACTTAATACATGCTGGTTCACTCCCTTTTCCTCTCAGCCTTTATCCCCACTGACAGATCAGGCTTCCCCAGGGTAGAGACAGCTGCTACTACTACTCTCAGGCTAGGAGTAACCATGGTGGGTGGCTATTCTGCTACAGTGATCATGAGCTCCTACTGATGTAATTCTCACCAAAAAATCTTCCAGACTTACTTAACTCTTAAAAGGTATTCATTTGAAAAGCGAAGAAAGGAAACAATTACATAACAGTCTATCCATAAACCTGGGGAGCTCTCTCCCACCAATGCACACAGTGTCTGTGAGGAAAGGGGGTGAACAGACCCCAGAAGTGGGGCACATGTGTAGGGAGCACCTGTGGCCAAGCCAACTCATAATTCTGGTTCTGTGGGCCTTCATGCCCTTTCATTTTTCTGGGGGCTGTCTGTCCTCACAAAAGTTCACTGGAGGGCATGGAGTCAACATATTGCTAAGAGGAGCTGCTCTTGGTTGGATGAAGTTTGTTCCTCACAGGGTCCATTGTCTCAGCTAGCTGGGTCAATCCAGCTGGGCTAGGCTCTTCTTCCATTTGGCTGGCCTTAATTCTCCATGGCAGCAGTCAAGGTAGTGAATGCTAGGCTCCCCCAGAAAAGGCAGAGATACTTAGCCAGGGCTCCCTAGTGCTATATCCCCAGGTGGGCTCTGAACTTGTTCTTCTCTGCTTGGGCACTACATGGCAAGGCAGAGAAGCCTGGTCTCTCTTCCACCAAGATACATTGTCCTTTTGACTTCCTCTTCCTGCCTCAGAGATATGTCATCTTTGCAAAAACCCTCAATGTAGCTTATGGTGATTAACTAAATCTTTATCTCTGTGGGCAAAATCATAAACAGGAAATGTACATTTATCCAATAATAACAAAAGTTAAATTCTGAAGTCACTAACTTAAAAAATATCTGGTTTGTCAAATGAGCAGTTGGGTGATTAGAGCTGAGGCCAGTATTTGCTTTGGGCAAGCATATTGTTTCTGTGGCCAGTCCTTTCTGACCTTTTAAAAAAATATATTAATTGATGTTTTCTGTTTCTTATGTTACCATAATATTCCATGTATCACCACTCCCAAAGGGACATTCCATATGACAAATAACATTTTTTTAAGAAAGGAAGAAAAAAAGTCAACATACGTGATGGGCACATTGACAAAATTTGAACACGTGTGCAATGTGTAACATCTGTAACACCTCCATGAAGAGGTGCGTTAAGAGTGGGCTGCTTTCTTTGTGCCTTTCATAGACATGTCTTACACCTGTATTTATCTTTGTCCCTTTCAATTGGCAAAATTGTCAAAGCATGAAAGGGATATATACATCCAAATGTAGATAATTAGTCAGAAGGCCAGGGTAAATGGATTGTTGGATGCATAAAGGAGAATAATGTGTAAGAAAGTTGGAAAGGTAGGTTAGGCCCAGCTTGTAAAAGCCTTTAAATGACAAAGCAGAGGAGCTTATATTTGAGTGTAGATTTATTAAGAAGCATTGGATTTTATCGAGGAGAGTTCCATAGCCTGGCTACATTTTAGAATAATGACTCAGAAATTGTAGGATTCTGTGATTCCCAAAGCCTCCCCATGGAGGCTAGCCAAGCCACTTGGCAAAGGACTGGGACCTTTTTAGTAATGACTTCATCAACATCTCTATTCTTAATCAAGGAAGTTTGAATAGAGACTTTGGAGACTTGGTTGTTCTTCACTGAATAGCATTTGTTTTCTTTCTGTGCTCGAAGGCAGTCTATCAGGGTTTGCTTTCCTCCTTCCATCCTTGACAACCTTTGAATTTATATGTGGTCCATGTCTTTGGGATCGTGGGAGGCTCTGGAGAAGCCCACTTGAGGCTTGATCGGCTCCTTTCGTAAGCTGGCCTTCTGGCAGCTGGGACCACCCCAGCCTCTTAAGTGTGTTTGGGTGTCATGATAATAGGAGGCAGTGAAGGTAAGAAAGGATGCTGCACCTTCCTGCCTGATATGAGTCAGGCCTAAGGCAGGCAGAATTATGGTGCCCACTCTGAGGATTTATCTCCTTTTCCACTTCATGTTGAGATATCATTTGCTTGTCAAGTAGGAGGGATAATGCAAGGACCTGGTTATTGCCATTTTCCCTGAGTTAATTGGGAATGGTAGAGAAATTGAATGCAGGAAAGAACAGTAAGATGAAGTCTAGTTTCTGGCACTGGATTAACTCTTGGGAAACTTCTTTCAGTTGCCTCACATTCTCTTATCTATCCCTCACACTTTAAGTCTCATCCACTTTCTGTCTCAAGGTTTCCTCCTCACCCCAGCAGTCATCAGTCAGATGAATGTCAGTGGGATGTTACAGCTGTGTTGTGCATAACCCCAGCAAGAGGAGAGTCTCAGGAGCATGAGCTGATGGAAGATAATTGGAAAGAAACCAAGAGAGAGATGGGCCCATCTTTAGGAAGATATGCAGTCACTCCAGGGGGACAGCTCTTAGTCACCAAACTTTTGGAATGCTTTATACAGAAATGTTGACTACAAGTCTCTTTAGAGTCTGACCCAAAATACTCCCTTTCAGGATTGTAATGACAGTCACTGATGGATTTGCTGGGGAAAAGCAAACAGTGTGAGCTCAGTGCTCAGAGACTTACTTTGACAGATTGATGAGAAAGAGGAATCACTGGAGTTGGCATGGTCCAATCAAGCTCTCTCCTTTGGGATGCCTAGGAAAGAGATGCTTTGTCACACTATCCAAACATTTCTTCATAACTTGAGAGAATGTCAGGAAGCAATGGATTAAGAAGAAAATAATGCTTCAAACAAAAAGATGGTTCTTCATCTCATAGCTTCTCAATATTTTTTCAGAAAAGCGAATTTTTTTTTAACCATACACATCAATACCCTGATGCATCCATGATGTCAATAATGTGACAACTCCCTATCTCAGTGCAGATTACAGCCCATGCATGCCTTCATATCCATTTGGACTCTTGTTCATATCTTTCTCTAAATCCTTCATAAGGGATCCCCCAACATAACGGAGATCTTCCTCTGGGGCTTTTAATAGTGTGCACATGACTATGTTCTAGCAAATGCTCTACCTTTTGGCCATTATATTTTATTATCTCTTCTCTGCAACCTTTACTAACTTGTCCAAAATTCAGATTTTAATTTCCCTTTAATGCTTTTTCAATTTACATTGAATTCTATGTATTTTGATTAGTATCAGTTTATGCCAATCTTCCTATAATTCTCTAAATTCTTCATATTCATAATATTAAACTGTACAATAATATTCCACTACATTTATCCACCATGGTTTTTCTAGCCAGCCCACAGTCAAAGGACACACAATCTTCTTCTAGTTCTTTGGTACCACAAATGGTGCTATTTTGAATATTTTGGTTCATATTAAATGTTTCTTTCTTTCTTTAACTTCCTGGGGAGGGGTATTATATGCCCAAGAATCGTTCTCCTGGGTCAAAGCATATGGAATAAATTCCTACTTAGTATCAAACAACAGATCTTTTTGGAGTCCCTAGCCTTACCTCTTCTTAGTGTTCTTGTAGCAAGAACCATACCCAGTGAATTGTTTTATGGCATCTCTGGATCTTGAAAATAATTATCTATGCCCATGGCAGGCAAAGGATTTCCCAAATTTCAAAAAAAGAAAATAGATTCTTTAAACCATAGGCAGTTGAATTTGACTTTGCTTCCTGGCAGGAATACAGAATGATTGTTAAAGGAAACAGTCTGTGAATACTTAGAAAAGGAAATGGTTATAACTTCATACCAGGATGGCTTCATTAAGAACAAATGGACCCAAGATTAACCTCATTTCTCTTCTAACATGTCACAGACATGTCTTGCTTACAGTTTCCAGGAGGTTATGATATAGGCACAAATAATCTAAATGCATAATAATTGTTAAGAAATGTACCAAAGAAAATGCAAAGTATTTGAAGGTGGAAAGGTCATCATCACCTGGTGCCATTGTGGAAAGCATCAGGAAACAGAAGGAATCTGAACTGAGTTTCAGTGTTGGATAGGATCTTAGTATGCAGTGTTGAGTTGGCATAAATAAGGCATTCTAGGCATGTGCAATAAGTCCAGTTTTCAGTGGGTTGAATTTGAGGTCACAATGGCAAAGCTAGATAATGATGTTCTATAGACGAATGTAGATGTGAGCCTAGAATATAGATTTGGGTGTCATCGGTCCAGTATGAGGGAGCGTCAAGGGAGCACTAGGAGTGTGAAGTAACAGCACAAAAGGGTATGGGTTTGGGAGCTGGAGGGGATGGGCTGATGGCATCAACAGGACTTAGAGAAATGGTGCACTTTGTAAAATCTCTGTGAGGTTTTGTCAATAGCAATGTCACAAAATAAAAGGGAGGAGAGAGAGACAGAGAGACAGAAAGAGACAGAGAGAGACAGACAGAGACAGAGAGTCAGAGAGCCAGAGAAAGAGACAGAAAGAGAAAGAGGGAGGGAGGGGGGGAGAGATGGATGGATGGATGGAGGAAGAGAGAGAACAAATCTGATGAAAAGCATACCATAGAATTACCATTAAGACAGCTTGGGGCAGGTAATATTGCAGATTCTGCCGGTAATTTCCGGTTACCTATTTTCATTCAAGATGTTTGTAGCTGAGGAGCACTTGCATGTAATTTGGAAACTGAGGATTCATTGTCCAGCAGATTCATCTCTCAATGGGGAGAGGGAAGGACGAAGGGGCACGATGGCCATGCCTTCAAAAGCAGAGCCCAGTTCCCTTATGGGATTTCTCTAGTATTGCTCTGTTGAGAAGCTGGTAAAAGGCACCACTGATGTGGTTAGATCTTATGAGAACTGGGAAGAGAGGGAACCATATGTGGAGCAGCAGAAGGAGGCTGTCTCTTTAATTGAATGACTTCTCAGCCAAGTCAAAGTAACATCAGACTCAAGGGAGGTGAGCCATCCATTCCTTGTTTACAGCTGCCTTAGGGCAAGAGATAAAAGCCTGCTGACAATAATAACTTGTTCTTAAAGAAGCTAAGTGGAGCAGGAATACCTGAGTTTGACACTAGCTGTGTGACCCTGATTTAATCACTGGACTTCTCTGGAGGCACCTGGTAGTTCAAGGCATATAGTGCTGGACCTGGAATCAGAAAGACTTGAGCTCAGATCTGTTGTCGGACACTGACTAGCTCCAACTCAGGTAAATGAGCTTAGTTTGCTTTGGGTGCTTTGTCCATTATAGGCACTCAGTCCTTGGGATCTGAGGGGACATAATAAGTAGACACATATGGGGCCAGCAATAACAGGACTTCCAGCTCAACTCAGTTCAATAAATACTTATTAGGCACTGGGGGCACAGAAACAAAAATAAATGAATCAGTGAAATATTTCTTAGCATCTCTTGTGTGCCAGGCACCGTGCTAGGCACTGGGGAGACAAGTACAAAGAAGGAAATGATCCCTCCTTACAAGGAACTCTCATCCTAATGGGGGAAAAAACAAACACATATACAAATATATTCAAAAGAAATATAAAATGAGTAAATACAAATATATACATGCATACATGTATATATATATATATATATATATATATATATATATATATATATATATATATGAAATAGGTCAATATCATGTATTATGGTGAGGAAGGACACTTACTGTTATTCTGAGGTGGGGGAATCAGGAAAAGCTTTATGTAGAACATGGAAACAGTGAATCTTAAAAGAACAAGGCTTTGAGGGAAAGGTAAGGAGGAGGGCATTCTGGGAATGGGGATGGCTGGTGCAAAGGCGTGAGACAGGCAATGGGGGTGATGTGAAAGAAACAGAGAGAAGGCCAGTTTGTTGGGATGAGAGTGCTGGATGCAGAGTGAGGTCCAAAGAGGCGGGAAAGATGGGCTAGGGCTGGCATGTGCAGGGATTTAACAAATAAACAGAGGACTTACTATTTCATCCTAGAGGCAGGAGGACGCCTCTGGAATTCGTTGAATAGGAGACTCCCATGGTCTGGTGAAGACTAGCCTTATACTGCAAGATGCTTACCTTCTTTTGGGGGTGAGTACCCAACATGTACACATCTAGTTGCATACAAGAGAATTTGAGGAGGAGGTGGTCAGGAAAAGCATCCTCTAGGAGGTGGAATCTGAGCTGATCATTAAAGGAAGGTAGGTATCTTAAAAAGGCAGAGGTGAGATGGGAGAGCTTTGCAGCTCTGACAAAGCCTGTGCAAAGGCAGGAGATGAATATCAAGTAGCAACGGCGCCATTTTGATTGTAACAGAGGGTATGTGGAGGAGTAAGGGGCAATAAACTGAGAAAGGTGGCCTGGAGGCAGGTTGTGAAGGGCTTCAGACTGCCAACAGAGGTGTGTGGATTTTATTTCTGTCCTCCCTCACCCCCCAAGAAGGCCACAGCTAAAGTAGGCAGCTGATCTGGCTACATGTTAGATTTGACCCCATCGTGGAAGTCACCAAATGAGGATTAGAATCTGGTTTCTTGAGTCCCGGCTCATCATGGCTTCGATGCTTTGGTGCTTGTCTTTGAAATCTCCCCAAATCGGGAGCCTGACAAGGAAAAGAAAGAAGAGAATTTGAGAGGAGGGGGGTCACACTGCAGCAGAAGTGGGGTTTGGACCCGGGACAGAGGAGGCAGCGTTTGAGTTCTGGCCTTGACACTCACCAGCTGCAAAAATCAATCAAAAGCACCTAGTATAGGTCAGGCACTGTGATAATTGCAGGGAAACAAAGAGAGGCAAAAGACAGTCCTTGACCTCAGGGAGTTTACAATCTAATGGGGGAGACAACAAGCAAATGAACATGTACAAACAAGCTATGTACAGGATAAATAAGAAATAACGAGCAGAGGGACGGATGGAGAAGACTTCCTGTAGATGGGGGGATTTTAGTTGGAATTTAAAAGAAGCCAGAGAAGACAGTAGGCAGACTTAGGAGGGAATGAGAGTGGGAGGACAGCCAGAGGATGTACCAGGTGATGAGAAATGGAGTGTATTTTTTGTGGAACAGCCAAGAGGCCAGTGTCACTGGCTTGAAGAGTATGAGTTGGGGAGTAAGATAGGAGAGGGCTAGAAAGGTAAGGGGTGGGGATGGGGCTAGGTGATGAAGGACCTTGCCAAGCAGAGGATTTTGTATTTGATACTAAGCCCTCGGCAAGTCACTTAGCCCTGTTTGTCTCAGTTTCCTCATCTGTAAAATGAGCTGCAGAAGGGAATGGCAAGCTACTTTAGTATTTTTGCCAAGACAACCCCAAATGGGGTCAAGGAGAGTCAAATACAACTAGGAGCAAATGCACAAGAAGAAGAACAGTAAGCAAAATGAGCAGCCAACAGAAATCCAATCCATCAGCTCTCCCATACTTGAAAGTATTTATCAATGAAGTAATCCTTCTTTTAGTGCAGTCTCCCCCATGCCTGCCATCCTGGATCACTTTTCCTAGAGTGTAAGCTCCTTGAGGCTAGGGATTATTGAGAGTTCATCTTTTTTATCCCCAAGTTTCCCTTCTGCCTTGAGCAAGCTCTCCTTCTTTTCCATGGTGTGTCTAGAGGGAACAAAGCACACATATGTGAAAGGCAGTGTTGTGTGTTAGGAAGAGGTACAGTTGGAGTCAGGAGAGTCCCCAGTTCTATTCCTCCCTTGAGCACTTACAGCTGTGAAACTTTGAGGACATCACCATCTCTCTGAACATTGCTTTAAGTAATTTGTAAAATGAGGGTGGTAACATGCCTTCCAGCTCCCAAAGTTAGGAAAGTGCTCTTTAAATTTGAGGAGGTTATTAAAATCAGGGGATATAGGGCTTATAACCCACTGGGGCAAGGGGATGCTCAGGGTGGGATACACATCAGGGGCATTAGAAAAGGTAGAGACCAACTGTGGTTGGAATCCTTGGCCAGTTAGCACTGATCAAAACGTAAGACATTTGATTCAGTTAGGGTATGTGTATGTACTTTTGTCTCACCTGAGCTAGGCAGTGGGCTAGACAGGGCAAGTGGGAGAGGGTAGCAAGCTAAAAGTTGGCATTCCCAAGACTCAACCTGCCTTGGGCCATGCAAACCTCTTTCTCCTTGGCCAGGGCTGTGTATTTATGAGTCTGCCCAACAGCCCACCTGCCATAGAAATAGCACTCCATGTTTTCAGAGTTCTGAGGGTCTCAAAGGGTCCTAAAGTAGATATTCTATGCCTGGTACTTGGCTTTGATATTGCTGATTATTACTCACTGTCATTCTGAGGAAGGAGCTCTGTTCATTCATGACTTGAAGGTCAGGTCCTAATGTTGTATGTCTTTGGAGCAACTGAGGCAGACAGTGAATGGGGAGGAGAGGTCTCAGAGCTAATCTGATGTTGTATATCTGTCTACACTGTCTACTACTAAAGTGATGAAATCCACTAGGCGTACTTTGAAAACTAGCCACTTTTCCCACAATGATGGATGTGGCTAAGGGAAGATGGGCCAAAACACATTGATAATAAATGAAAATTCTACCTATCCCATCCTTTTAAATCCTAATCCTAGTGCTAAATTTATTAAAGAATCTATTTCTTACTAATTTAATAATCCAAGACTAATCCCTGTCCGAGGAGGCAGTCCCATTTAAAAGAGATTAAAAACAAATCTCTTTTACCCCCCAAAACCAACAAACAAAAACCAACAACAACAAAATCTAAATCCTTAGTTTACTTGGAACTGATTTTATCCAAGGGCCTCCAAGGCTGGAGTTGTCTCTGCTTCTTTTGAAACATTAGAGGCATCTTAGGAAGAAATCACTGTATGTGTGTATGTAGGAATGAATGAAGTGTCTATTTGCTCCCCCAAAGTGAGAGGTGAGATGACTCACCAATCCCTGTCCTTTCCCTAGAGAGTCATCCAAGTGGAATGGAGACATATTTTATTCAAATGATAAGAAAAATGGTCAAAGCAGGATTGGACATAATAATAGTTATTACATGATGAATGGTGAGAGATTAGCTTCTGAGAGATAGAGTAGTGTGGTAGAAAAGGGAACAACCAGAGTCAGGAGGCTTAGATTGGAATCCTGGGCATTTCTAGTTGTGTAGCCTTGAATAAGTCTTGGCACTTTTCCTGGCCTCAGTTTTCTTATCTGTATAATGGCCATAATAATTTTCACAGGGCTCATGTGAGGAAAGTGCTTTACAAACCTCCAAGTGCCATATAAATGGGAGTTGTTTCTGTGATTCAGTTTTCATGTCACAGAAATCCAAGGTTGGTAATGACATTCATTTGGGGGCATACTTTTAGTTCAGGGAAATCATGTCTTTGTTACCCATGTGCCTTCTGAACAAATTTTCTTTACTTGGCTTCTACTCTTTCTTACTAAGTCCCCTTTGGGAATGGAGCCTTCCCCAGTGAGTAATCAAGGTTAATGGCGTGGATGGTAGCCATGACATTAAGCTGCCTCTTTCTAAATTAAATCCATGACCTGTACTTCATTAGCAAGTGCTCTGACCAATGCAATTAGGCCGTAAGGGTTTGACATATCTGGTGTCATTATTACAAGAAGATTTTGTTTCATTTTGGGAAACCATCCTGATGTTTGGGAAAGATCACTGGATATGGCATCACAGAGCTTGCAATTGAGTCTTTGCTAGCTATGTATGCATGACTAGTGTAATACCTTTGGCAAATCATTTCCTGTCTTTGGTATTCAATTTCCTTCTCTATTAAATGGAGGTTGAACCTTTGAGTTTCTTTCCTGCTCTAAAAAATCACAAGATCTTATGTGTCCCGTCCCCCTCCCCCACCCCCCAGGTGTGGGAGTTTAATAACAATGCTTTCAGACTTAGGTAGGCCTGGATTCTCTACCCCAAGCTCTGAACATTGGTAAGCTAGCCAAAGCTTGTGAGTCAAAGAAATGGATTGTTTTGCAATCTAAACGAATCTGCATCGTACAACAACACAGCAAAACTCCCAGTTAGGGCCATTTCCCCAATTTGGAACGTGGGCAGAGGAGTCAGTATTTGCTGATGAAAGACAACTCTGTATCACCTCTCTGTGTGTTGTCAAAGAAACCTGCTATTTCCTGTTCAGAACTGTTATACTTGGCTCCATTCAACTTGGTAATACAATAATGCCTTATAATCTTACTTCCCCATCAGCAAATGCAATAAAAATGAAATAGTTTGTCCTTGTATTAGACTTCCCATTGTGAGTGGTGGCCAGCCTGTCACTGGTAATGGGCATGTTGCTCCCAAGCTCAGAGAGCTCACAGACAGATTTCATCAGCTGACTTCAATGAGGCTGTTTTAGACTGGTCTGTTGCTTGGTTAACAACTCCGTTCTGCACTTGGGGCTTAATGGCCCCATGTTTATTACAGAGATGTCTGTGTGATAAGAAAGGGAGTTACACCTTATAGTCACTTTGGATGTCTTTGACGATGCACAGACAATTATTTTTTTTGGGGGGGGGGATTGGGAGTGAGGCAGACTAAACTAAATTATGTCCTTTTGGAAATTGTCAAGGTTAGGTTGTGTGCCCATGTATCACTGTAGGTAAAAAGTTCAATGCTTCTTTATGTAAAAAATGACAGCTCCCTTTTAGTACAGCAAACGCCAAAATTCAGATCAAGTAAGTGATGTCAGGACCCTGGAGAACTCCCCAAACCAGGCATCTTGCCCATATACTGGGCGTATATTGCTAGAGGACTGTTATCTCCTAGTGGTTACTTTTTCATAGACTCCTGTTCTATCAGTATGTGAGCACACCACAGGCCAGAACTGGTTCCTTAATTTGGATCTATGAAATTTAAAAAAATTATATTTTGATAACTTTTCCAGTAATGTATTTGCTATTTAATCCTATGTATTTTATTTTATGCTTTTAAAAACCATATTCTGAGGAGGTCCCAGAGACTTTACCAGCCTGCCAAGGGGTCCTGTGATGCAAATAAGGTTCTCTTGTACTAGAGACTTGTGAAATCCAGGCAGTGGGATCTTTTGAAGCATTACTCTGAAAGGAGATACCTATCATTCCATTCTCTGCTCCACCATGGTGGGAAAGGCTCCCTCATTGGGTCAACCCAAGCTTTTCCCACTTGCTATGGTATTTTAGAACTGCAGTTTCCTCTTAGGAATTTTAGTAAGCTTCTCTGGAGTTGGATATAAATTGGCTTAATGATACTAACTAGTGAACTGAGTCAGTGCTGCAGTTTTTGCTAGTTAGGGTGAGAAGTTGTAAGATCTCTTGACTTCATTTGCCCCTCCTCAACCATTCCTGCATCTTTCTCAGTCTTCCCTTCTGACCCTAGGTTTTGCCTGAGGGAGTCCTGCCTGACCTAGCTTTTTTTTTTGGATTGAAAGTCACTTTCAGATTTTATCTTTGGATCTTTAACTAAGAATTCAAATACCCCATGCCTCTCACTTCTTGCTTTTCCCTTTCTTCCTTATATCTTCCCCTTTCCCTTCCTCCACTGACTTGGTTCCTGGGTACTGCTATGTTCCAGAAGCTCAGGAACCCTAGTATGCTTCTACCAGAAGGAAAACCTCAACATCGAACTGGGTCAAGGGTGTATTCCTGATTCACACATTGGCTATATCTTGGCTGGCCAAGTGAATGGGGCCTGAGGACTGTTAAATTCCATCAATGGAGAAAGCTGAGAGGTGAATCTGGGTCTCACAAAAATTCTGGTCTTTTTCCATTTATTGTCTTCAAGGAATATTTCCAAATTCTTCCTACCTTACTCCTTGCTCAATGCTTTGTAGTTCTCTGGTGCATTTCCTATAAGTTTAGTATCGGACTGTTCAAATATTGAATTCAGTATATACCATTGGACCCATGACATGACCAGCTTCTTTTTCTAGTCATACACATCTTTGATAATATCTTTTATACTACTTGGATGACAAAATGTTAAAAATGGGTCCTTGGGGATCTTTTTATGGCAAACACCATTAACAGGGCTCTACTTTTCTGAAATTCCTTCCCCCCACTGCTTGAGAAGGGTTCCTGTTCTCCCTTCCTCTGCCTTTCTTGAGCTTGGCCCACCCCCATCCCTATCTCCTCTGTCCTATGGTTCCTGGATGGACATTCTGAATGGTATGATTTTAGTCTTTTATGATTTTAGGCGTTTATGTCTAAATCATTTATCAGTTTTGACCTTATCTTAGTATATGGTGAAAGATGTTGGTCTATACCTAGTTACTGCCAAACTGCTTTCCAGTTTTCCCAGCAGTTTTTGTCAAATGTTGAGATCTTACTCCAAAAGCTTAGATCTTTAGATTTATCAAATATTAGATTACTGTGGTCATTTACTACTATGTACTGTATACCTAATCTATTCCACTGATCCACCAGTCTATTTCTTAGGAAATACCATATTGTTTTGATAATTGCTGCTTTCTAATGTAGTTTGAAATCTGAAACTGCTAGGCTGCCATCCTTCACATTTTTTTTTCATAGATTCCCTTGATATTCTTGGCCTTTTGTTCTTTCAGATGAATTTTATTACTAATTTTTTTCTAGTTCTATAAAATAATTCTTTGGTAGTTTGATTAGTAAAGAACTTAATAAGAAAATTAACTTAGGTAGACTTGTCATTTTTATTCTATTGACTCAACTTACACATGAGCAATTAACACTGACATTAGTAGCACTGAAGGTTTGCTTTAGATATTTTATCTTATTCAATCCTCATTATAAATCTGGGAAGTAAAGGCTACAGATAATATTCTCCCCCTTTTACAAACAAGGAAACTGAAGCAGTTAAGTCACTTGCCCAAGGTTACGAAACTACTAAGTGTCTAAAACAGGATTTGAACTCTCATCTTTCTAAAATCGAGCATCCTGTCTAACATACTGCAGTTCTTCAGAATGTTGAAGACGGAAGGGACCTTTGAACATAGAATGTTGGAGTCAGAAGGGAAATTAGAGATCATATACTTGGTCCTCTTTATGTTAAAAAGTAGAGGACTAATGACTAGTGAGAGTATTATTTCTAACTGATCCTGTATTTGACTTGTTTGTTTGTTTGTTTTTGCTTTTTGTAAGGGAGAAGTGAGGGCAACTGGGGTTAAGTGACTTGCCCAAGGTCACATGGCTAGTAAGTGTTAGGTGTCTGAGGCCGGATTTGAACTCAGGTCCTCCTGATTCTAGGGCCAGTACTCTATTCACTGCCCCACCTAGCTGCTCCTATTTGACTTGTTTTAAGTAGTTATTTGCATATTGTCTCCCCACATAGGCTAAAGTCCTTGAGCACAGACAGTCTTTGAGCTTTCTTTGTGCTTTGCATGGGGCCTGGCACATAGTAGATGAACTATGTCACTAGATTGCAGAGAAAATACAGGACAGTAAGGTTTGAAAAGACTTAAAGGATCAGGGCTTTAAATGCCAAAGAGGATTTTACATTTTATTCCTGGACTGAAGGATCCAAGAAACCACTGATAGGAAGCCAGTGGAGTTTACTAAAGGGGTATGACATGTTTAGACATAAGTTTTGTGGAAGGATCCTTTTGAAGGCTGAGTGGAAGACCAATTGGAATGGGGAGAGACTGGAGATGAGATAGACAAGAAGGCTATTGCGATGGTCCTGATGTGAGGCAAGAGAGGCTTGTAGGGGCAGCAGCAGGGGCAGAAGGGTATGGACATGAGTGATGTATGATTTTTGTGCATTACACCCTGATTTTATATAATGGTTTTACTTGAATTTTCGAACAAGAATGTTTGAGCATGCATGTGTGCGTATGTGTGTTGTGTGTGTGCACACATGTGTATGTATGTCTAGATATACATGCATACACACATGCATTCATACACATGTGTGTCTTCTAGAGGGAACCACTGGATAATGGTAATAGAGAACAATTAGAAAATTCATTAATTTTCTCCTGTTTACACTTCAAACAAGGTAATCATTTTCTTTCACATATGCAATGAGTATTATTAAATAAGAATGCATTTGTATTTCATGAATATCTTTGAATATCATGAGCTTTACATTTGCCACCTGGGAGTGTCCTCAATACTTTCACATGGAAACCCCTTTACCAAAGGCCTGATTTAAACTAACATTTAGTTCTTGTGTTAACAGAAGGGTAATTAATGCATTGACTAATTATTAGAAAGTATTATATGTATCCAGTTTGAAATAACCATATTATCAATATGAATATATATATCATATATGGAGAGAGAGATTGAGAAATATGTGCAGTTATATATATTGACAGTTAAAGTGTAGCCTCCTTGAAAAAAAAAACAAAACCAAATATCTCTTCTGCCTCTTTGTATTGCCAGCCCTTGTATTGCACATGCAATAAGCATTCAGCAAATATTGTATAGTTAATGATGCCACGTTTGACTTGGGGGATGATATTCTCATTTTGACTCTGGTGACTAATATGGAAATTACAAATGAATACAAATGCCCTGAGACCATTTTCTTTTGGGGAAAATAGATCAACTATTTAAAGGATGTAACAGAAGGATTCCACTCTGGTGATAGCAGCCAACTAAAAGTGCTGCCAACACGGTTAATGTTTTAAAACAGAGATTAGAAATCTTCACCCATAGCAATATTACAAATATATGGGGCCATTTTTTAAACATGAAATGGGGGTGTCTGACCTCTTCAAATGCTGTCAGAGGTTTGGGGAATGAAAGGGATGGAGAACAAAGGTGCTGATTCTTCACAGATTGCTTTTTGGGCAGTCTTAGAAAATGCTGTCCTATCTGTGCCTTTAGAGATAGGTCTGTCCTTCCTTTTGTAATGCCACAGTACCTTAGTTTAAAAAGGCCAAGGTCTCCTGCTACATCCTGGACTGTCTCCAGCTGTCCTGATCTATATCTGGCCATTGGACCCAGATAGGACCCCCAGGCTCTGGAAGACAAAACAAGGCTGGTGACTTTGCACAGCCCTGCCTCACTTAAACCCAATTCACTTACAAGTCATGGCATTATCTCCTTGATGTCATGGTCTTCTTAGAAAATGAAGGACATGGGGGTGGCTAGGTGGCACAGTGAATAGAGCACCAGCCCTGGAGTCAGGAGGACCTGAGTTCAAATCCGGCCTCTGACACTTAACACTTACTAGTGGTGTGACCTTGGGCAAGTCACTTAACTCCAATTGCTCTGCCTTTGCCCCTCCAAAAAGCAAAAAGAAAGAAAGAAAGAAAGAAAGAAAGAAAGAAAGAAAGAAAGAAAGAAAGAAAGAAAGGAAAACGAAGGACAAACAATGAATGAACCAATGAGGACCTTAGCTGAATCTTTAAAATTCAGTTTTTAAAATATGTATTATAGGGGGGCGGAGCCAAGATGGCAGAGTAGAAACAGCACGTCCAAACCACTCTTCCCCCAGATCACCTCCAAACTATGTAAAAGGGGACTCTGAACAACTTCTGGAGCCCCAGCACCCACAGAACGACACAGAGAAGCTAACCTCCCTCTGAGGACAGCCCAGCAGCCCTGCAGGAAAGACCAGCTCAGCGCCGGCAGCGCAGTGCGCAGAGCGGGGGGGCGCGCCTGAGTCACGGTTTTAGCCCCAGGGTGGCAGGGCCAGCAGCCAGCTGGTGGGGCCCCAGAACACCAGCAGCTGTGACAATTCCAGAATTATCAACATAGACATGCCTAGGACAAAGGGAGAGGTTAGTGCCCTATGGACTTTGGGACCAGTATTTGGGGAGCGCATCGGCTTCCTCCCCTGGGGGCTAGAAGCCGATGAGGAGACACGCCATTTTGCAGTTTTCAGAGGCAGCTCCAGCTCTTGGCCTGTGAACTGTAGGGAGATCCAGCAATCAGTCTTGGGGGGGTAATCGCTCTTGCTTTAACCTCCCTGGATCTGGATTGTGATCTGGGGTGGAAGTCGTGGGTGGGTTTCCAGCTTGCCAAAAACGGAAGTTGCCCCCCCCCACACGTTTGGGGTGAAAGTTCCTATCTGGCACCAGGCCATACTGTGGCAACAAGCCCAAAAGTCAAGTAATTAAGTGGCAATATGCCAAGGCAAAGGAAACAAATTAAACAGAAAAATGCAACATTAGACTCCTACTTTGGGGGCAAAAACGATTGAAGCATAGAGTAAGAGGAGGACTGTGAGGTCAGAAGTCCTGCTGGAAAAGCCCCAGGGGAAAACATGAGCCAGTTGCAGGCCATAGAGGACCTTAAGAAGGACTTTAAAAATCAAATAAGAGAAGTGGAGGAAAAATTGGGAAGAGAAATGAGAAGGATGAAGGAAAAGCATGAAATGAGGGTCACCAGCCTGGTTGAGGAAAACAACACCTTAAAAAATAGACTAACTCAAATGGCAAAGGAGGCCCAAAAGGGCAATAAGGAGAAGAATGCCTTAAAAAGTCGAATTTGCCAGATGGAAAAAGAATCTCAAAAGTTCACTGAGGAGATTCATTCCTTCAGAGTTAGACTGGAGCAAATGGAAGCTAATGACTTTATGAGAAATCAAGATGCTGTTAAGCAGATCCAAACAAATGAAAGATTAGAAGGCAATGTGAAATATCTCATGGGAAAAACCACTGACCTGGAGAATAGATCCAGGAGAGACAATTTAAAAATTATTGGACTACCTGAAAGCCATGATCAAAGAAAGAACCTAGAAATCACCCTTCAAGAAATTCTCAAGGAAAACTGCCCTGATGTTTTAGATCCAGAGGGCAAAATAGAGGTTGAAAGAATCCACCGATCACCTCCTGAAAAAGATCCCAAAAAGAAAACTCCCAGGAATATTTAGCCAGGTTCCAGAATCCGCAGATCAGGGAGAAAATACTACAAGTAGCCAGGAAGAAACAATTTCAATATTGTGGAAACACAATCAGAATAGCCCAGGATCTGGCAGCTTCTACACTGAGGGATCAAAGGGCATGGAATATGATATTCCAGAGGGCAAAAGAGCTGGGACTGAAGCCAAGGGTCACCCACCCAGCAAAACTGAGTATTTTCTTTCAGGGGAAAATATGGTCATTCAGTGGAATAGAGGACTTTCAAGCATTCTTGATGAAAAAACCAGAGTTGAATAGAAAATTTGACATCCAGACACAAGAAGCAAGAGATGCCTGAGAAGGTAAATCAGGGAAAAGAAATCAAAAGGAACTTATCAAAGTTGAACTATTTACATTCCTATATGGAAAAACTGTGAATGATGAAATATTTCTCAGTATGAAAATAATGGAAGAAGGGTGTATGGTCATATGAATACATATGTGAATGTGTGTATATATGTTTACAGTTATACATGGATAGAGGGCACAGGTTGAATTTGTTGGGAAGGGAGGATACTCAAGGGGTGAAATTATGAGGTGAGAGAGGAAAGTCGCATGAGGAGATGGGGAGAGACAGGGTAGGGCAAACTATCTCATGTAGAAGAAGCAAGGGGAAGTGGTTGCAAGGGTGGGGCGGAGAATAGGAAGGCAAAAAGGCAAAACCACATTCTCATTGAATTTGGTTCTGGGAGAGAATGACATACACACTAAATGGGATATCTCAACCTGCAGCAGAATAGGGGGAAAGGGGGATGAGAGGAGGGATGATGGATGGGAGGGCATCCTTGGAGGGAGGGGAGGTTGGAAGTACCCACTATAGAAGAGGGACAGGATCAAGTAGGGAATGGACCAGGTGGGGGATGGGATGAGTGGGAGGGAATGATAAGCTGCCTTGTACAATATATCTAGTATGGTAATGTTTAGCATAGCTAGACATGTACAACATATACTGAATTACTTATCTTCCCAGAGGGAATGGGTGACAAGAGAGGAAGGAAATGGATCTGAAATTCAAAGTTTTAAGACTAAATGTTTCAAATATATATAAATACTATTATTAGTACTCTTTCGCTTGTAATTGGGAGATAAGATGTGCAGGCATTGGGACACAAAGATTCACCTTCCTCTAATGGAAAAGTCGAAGGGGGTATGGGAGAAGATATGGGAGAGAGCAGATTGGAGGAAGCGATATCTTGTGGGACTGCTACTCTGGGAGGGTGGGTAGGGGAAAAACAGGGGGGGAAATAATTGTAACTCAAAATCTGGCAGAAATGAATGATGTGAAACAGAAGTTAATAAAGCATTTGTTTAATAAAAAAAAATAAAATAAAAAAATATGTATTATACTGCCTTTAATGGCATTCAAGGATAGAATGCTGTATTTGAAAGAGAATAAAAAGCCAAATGAAGTAAATTGAACTGACTGACCTAGAAAAGTTTTTTTTTCTTTTCAGCAGCACAAAGTGAATTGTTTTATTTTTCTGCTTTTTAGATGGCTCTGCAAAAACAAGTAGCATGCTGTGGACTTGAAATGAGGGGCCCTCAGTTCTAACTCTTATGAGGTATGTGATCCTGGACTGGTCACTTGCCTTCTCCTGGGCTTAATTTCCTCATCTGTAAAATGGGAATATAAGTACTTCTCTACTTTCATAGCAGATAAAATGATTGAATGAAAGTACTTTGTAAATTATAAGGTTCTGTATAAATAGGAGCTATTATTATCACCTTGGCTAGGAGAGTAAATAGCATGTGGGAAGTTTGTTCTGCCTAAAAATACTCCAGAAGTAGGAGCTGCAAAGCAGAGATGGATGGCTCATAATTAAGAAGTCTACCTATTATCATGAATGTGGTGCCGAGTGTGTAACTCGAACACACACCAAACTAAGTCTCTGCAAGACATTTTTTCTCTAGTTAATAAAGACTCCCAAGGCTTTCTCTTTTGTTCTTTGCCTCAGATGGTAAACACCTTTGTTATTCTGTCCTGGTTCTTGGAATGCTTTCCTAGGGAAAAGGAGAGAGTTGTTTTTTTGTGTGTGTGTGTGTGTGTGTGTGTGTGTGTGTGTGTGTGTGTGTGTGTGTGTGTGTGCATGTGCGCACACATGTAAATCTTAGGTTCTGACATCCAAGTTCTTTGAAACCTAGTAGAACCTTGAGTTAAAATTACTTCTTGTACAAATCCATGATGATTGAAGCTTAAATAATGTGTTTCTCCCTGCCCTATGATTTACCTCCCCTCATCCCAGGAAAATGGGCAGCTTGGTGGCACAGTGGATAGAATACCAGAACTGGAGTCAGGAAGTCTCCTCTTCATGAGTTCAAATCCAGTCCCAGGCACTTCCTAACTGTGTGTCCCTGGAAAAATCACTTCACCCTATTTGCCTCAGTTTTCTCATCTGTAAAATGAGCTAGAAAAGGAAATGACAAACCATTTCAGTATCTTTGCCAAGAAAACCCCAAATGGCATCATGAAGAATTGTAAATGATAGAAAAATAACTAAACAACAAATATAACAAAACCCCACAAAAAAACTTGATCTGGATCAGCTAGCCTGTACCTTGAGACATTAAAGTTTTAAGATGAATCCCACCCAATTCTGTTACTCTCTTCCATGGCGCTTTGGGTTGGTCCAGTGCTTGAAGCTCTTTTCCAAGATTAGGTTGGGCAGAAGCCACCCTGTTTTCTAAGTACTCATTTATCCTGTCAACTTTATACTTTCATTTCTTTGGGTGGGGAATGGAATCCACATATCTGATTTTTTTAAGCTTATTAAAATATAGAATTCTGTTGGTGTCCAAGATCTCATCTCCTTCCTTACCCATTGTTTTAGGAAGGGGAGGGCCAATTAGGTTGGGTTTGAGTGTTCTTGAGGTCAAATGATTGAAATACTTGGTAGGGCACATTTTTTGAGGGAAGTCAATAAGTAGCAATAAAACCAGAAATACATTTGGAAATTAGAGTCTGGGACTAGAAGGGGGAGAAAACATCCAGTGAGATGGATGATGTGGATGCATTTCAATAAGAGAGGAAATACAACAAAAAGCTAAGAAGTCAGATAACTGATTAGCAAAAACAGTATCATAGGTTAGACTGGGAGATCAAACTGGGGGACTGGGGGATTCATTGGAAAACAGATTAGTGCTACTGGAGACATTTGAAGGGTGCAATGAGTAGTATGGGTGCCAAGAATGCCCATTGCTGGTTATTTACTTGGCATTCTATCTCAAGCAAATCTTTGGTACATTATTATAATGCTGAGTAGCAGGTAGTTGCCACAGTGGATTAGAATACTGGACTTGGAATCAGACCTGAGTTAAAATCTTGCCTCTGGCATGACAGCTGTGTGATCCTTCGTAAGGCACTTAGCCTCTCACAGTCTCAGTGTCCTCATCTATAAAATGAGAGGTTGGACTGGATAATCTAAGCTACCTTCCATCTCTAAATCTGATTCTGTGATGCTAAGTGCAAGGCCAGGGGGCATGGTTAGGTAGTCTTGAGGAAGATCTGGGTGAAGTAGGGGTTTAGTGGGCTATTGGTTGACTATTTAGTGGACTGCATTCTCTGAAAAACAAGGACAGCCCACTTCAATGAAACCATCATGATTTGGTATGTCCAGTTGAAAGGACAAAGCTAATTATTTGGTAAGAGTAGAGGCAATGGCTTCACTAATTTGAGCTTGTAATAGCTAAGTGATTGCCTCATTTCTTACCTAGTCTTACCCACTGAATGGGGGTTGCCTCAGTCAAATTGAGATCTGGGAAAGACCTCATCTTAAAAAGGTCAAGGCCCCTTATGGCATCCAGGGCCATCTCCAGTTGTCCTGACCTATATCTTGCCACTGGACCAAGATGGAGAAAATGAGACTGAAAATTTTGCCCAGCCCTCCCTCACTTAAATCCAATTCACTTGCAGGTCATGACATCACCTTCCTGATGTCATGGTCTTCTTTAAGAATGAAGGACAAACAACAAATGATTGACTTCTAATGAGATTGAATCTTCCACAGGTAGTTTATTTTACTTATCCATTCATTCATTTATCCATTTATTTATTCATCAGTGTTAGTTTTTATGATTATTGCTTTGTGGTATAATTTGAGGTCTGGGAATCCCTTTCATACCTGAATTTAGATTAGGGCATGTGTGTGATTGAAGAAGGGAAGAGATGATATCAAGAATCAACGTACAGAGTTTAACCTTGGCAAGGAAGAGGGCGACTGCTTGTCAGAGAGTGAGAGAATGGAGGAAAGAGTGAGGGATGATGTCAAGGGGTTGTGATTTGGTAGAAAAGAGAGCTCATCTCTCTGTCAGATCTTTAACCTCTCCATATCTACTGGTTCCTTCTCTACTCTCTTCAAACATCTGCAAATCTCATCCTTAAAAAGCTTTCACTAGACCCTACTTTCCCCTGAAGTATCAGTCATATCTTTCTTTTCTTGGGCAAACTCCTTGAAAAGCCTGTCTACATTTACTTCCTCTTCTCTCACTCCTCAACCAATAGTCAGTAAACACTTAGTAGGTGCCTATTTCATGTCAGGCATAATGCTAAAGTGCTGGGGATAGAAATACAACTAAAAAGAAAGAAACTCTGCCATCAAGGAACTTATAGCCTAAGAGGGGAAGACAACACACATAAAGAAATCAAAAAGGTGGAGAAGACACCCCCTAATGGGAGCATGATTGAGAAATTCAGAGAAGTTCAAACACAATGCAACTGGTGAGAAATGGAGAGGGAATTGTGTTGGGTCCTCTCCTTAAATGGAGGTTTTGGGCCCATGGTCCTGCCCTTCAATCAGAGGGTCTGATCAGAAGGGCAGAAGGTTCTGATGAGATTTGAATACCAAGGCTAATTCAGTCTTGCAGGATAATGAGATTTCTCAATGATGTATTCTTGGGGGACAAAAAAAAAACACGATGGGAAAGGCCAAAAGTAGTATAGTTGGTAGGAAATAAGGATTTGTTTCAGAAAGAACCCTTTGGAACCTAGCCTCCACTTATGTGCCTTCACATACTGGCTGTCTCACATGGGTGGAAGACAACACACCTTCTCATTGACACCTCCTAAAATTCCTTTCTTTAAAGGTGTACCATCTTCTTCATCCAGGGTTTTCTGATCCTCATAACCTTTAGAGATCTCCCTCTCAAATGTCCTCATATTTCACTATTTCATCTACATTTGCATTTATTCACCTTATAGTTATCCCTTATGAAAATGGAAATTTCTTGTTGATTGATTGGATGAATGGTCTCAACTTGCTTAGTAAAGGAAGAGACAAAGTCCTCAGCTCAGAGGGGGTGAGGAGAAGTGGAGGGATTACATGTACGTGCCACAATGCTTCCAGTTCTTTACTGCTACAAAAAGTACTATGAATATCTGGGTATAAATGGTGTTTTTATCTTTGTCATTGGCCTTCTTGGGGTATATGCCCACAAATGAAGTATTTGGGGTCAAAAGATACGGACATTTCTTTGCATGATACCAGAATGGCCAGAATAATTCACGACTCCACTAAGGTAGTGTAGAGCTTTCCACAAGCACTCCAGTATCAACTATTCCAAACATTCATTGTCTTTTACAGTTTTCTGGGAGTGTGGTGGCACTGCAGGGATGCTTTGGTCTACATTTCTCCTTTTATCAGTGATTTGATTAGCAATGATTAACAAATGATTGACAATTTGCAATTCTCCTTTGGAGAACTCTTCCTCACCCCCATTCTTTGACCATTTATCTATTGTAGGAAGGCTTTGGTTTTATATATTTGTTAGTCCTTTCTCTGGCTTGAATATCAGGCACTTGTCAGAGACATTTAACTAAAAGACTGGTTTCTCCATCGACTGTTTCCCTTCTTATTCCTGTTGTGCTAATTTTACCTATCCAAAAGTCTTTTAATTTCATGTAATGGGATTTATTCCAGTGGGGAAACTTCCTTGGCAGAATCCCAGAAGAAGAGTATAAGCCTTTTCCTGCCCCCATTCATTAGACAAAATGATGAGAATTGTAGCTGGGCACCTACTTTGCAAGGGAAGGACTCAGACTAGCCATGGGTACTTGAGTTGCAGAAGTCTCTTGGGCCCACATATCCAGCTCTCATCTTTCTCCTGAGCTCTTGCATTCCTATTTTGTTCTGGACATTTCTTCCCTGATGTCCTGTTGGCATCTCCACCTCCACGTGTTCAGCACTGAACCCATTATGTTTCTCCCCAAATCCATCCTCCTAACTTCACTGTTTCCTTTGTGGGAATGACCTTCCTCCAGGAGAAGTTGATGCTGCACTGAGATTAATAAATACAAATCCCTTGAACTGGCTGTTAAGGGCATCCACATTTCTCCCCTGCTCTTAAAATTGCTACTTATACTATTCCAGACAAGTTCCTCTCTCTTTACTTTCCCCTCCTGCCTATGTGCATTCATGCAGACTGCCCCCAGTGTCTGCAATGCTCTATCTATGTCCCTACCTGTTGCCATTTTAAAATATTTCTTCAAGGTCCAATTCAAGCTTTATGTCTTTCATGAAACCTTTCCTTATGTACCACCCCACTCCCACGCCTCGTCTTCAATCTGGAAACTGATTTCCAATATCTCTGAGCACTGTGTCTGGATCTCTCCTTTGGTGTTTCACAGTCTACCTTGTAATATACTTGTATATGTGTATGGATCTCCATAGTATAATGGAAACACCTTCTTGAGGGCCAGGACTCTGCTGTTTTTCATCTTTATGTTCTTTGCCTAGAGTAGTTGTGGGCACAAGGTGGGCACCTCATAAAGACTTATGGGACTGAATAGAACTGTAGACAGTTGTGCCAGGAGGTGAAAGGTACACAAGATGTCAAATGTCATATAGATTTAGTGAGAGGACCCAGGTTCAAATCTCAGGTTTATCTCTTACTACCTGCATCATCTTGCACGAGTGACTTAAGCTGTGGGAATCCTCAATTTCTTCATTTGCAAAATGGAGATAATCCTTGACAAAGCTGTTGTGATTCTTTACTGAGATAATAGAAGGAACTCTCTCAATCATATGTGGACATTTTGTTTTCTGGAAAGGGCAGAAAAAAGGACATTGATTTGAGAAAAGGCAGTTCTGATGACCTGAGTGAAAATTGCTTCTCAAATAAATGCCTTCACAGGACCTGTCTAAAAGCAGCTCAAAGGCACAAATACTCCATGGAGGTGGGAATGGCTGTGGTGCATTATTTTCCATCAGATCGTTTGCATACAACTGTTTTCAAGGTTTTGAAGGATGTAGCTGAGAAACTGGAGATGGAAGAATTGCTAAGAGATGGTGAAAAAATTGCACATCGTTTTATCTCATGGAGATGTGGACCTGGTGTGGTGGGCTTGTTTCTTCTGGTCTGAAACATGGATCAGTACTCATGCTGAGGTCCTGATTCGAGGTGTTAGAAGTGATAAGAGAAGAGAGGAGATGGGGAAATGGGGACACAGAAGTCAGAATGTGGAGGCAGAGCAGCCATGGGAAGAAAGAAGCCGATGGTGGAGACTGCACTCACTGCCTGAAAGATGCAGAAGGGAGCAGAAATCAGAAGATGAGAGCAGACGCTCTGGGCTGAGTCAACTGAGAAACGTGGCTGCAGCCTTTGTAGGTTCCGCTGCTGCTGCTGCTCAGGGAAGAAGAGCTTTCTCTGTGGGCAGCATCCAACTGCTGTTTGAAGAGCTGACTGGCTTACTGCTCTCTAGTACCACCTAGAACTTGAGAAATGACTGAAGCTAGAAGCTTGCACGTGCTCCAGGATCTGGTTGGATGAAAGTGGAATCCAGTTTTGGTATGACCAGTTGACTGGACTTATTACAAGTTAGGGCATCTACATCCTGCAAGAAGAGAAACCCCATAGGAACTTAATGCTATTGCACTTTACTAACATCTCTGCCCTGAAACTGAGAAGTGCAGATCTGGGGGGCTTTGCAGTTCTCTGACTTGAGAGAACTGCATGTTACTGAAATAGTCTAACACTGCTCTAGCACCCAGCTGAGAGAAAAGATCTGGAAAGCTGAAGACCTTAGCCTTAGACCTGCTGTTTCACTGAAAAGGTTCAATGCTTCTACTTTGTGGGCAGCTTCGGCCAGTAGGAGAGCAAGGAAACTTAAAAGATGAATAGGGAATCCATACTATAGACTGTTTCCTAAAAGAGACCACTGATACAAAGCATATATGCCATTGTTGTGGGTTTCCTACTTACGTGTCTCTCTGCTAGGTTTCTGTAAGGATGTGCTCACTCTCCCTTATGGATACTATATGCATTGGTGGGAAAGTGTGACCCAAGTTAATGGGACTGTTACGTTTTGATTATTCCTATTTCTGTTGAGTAAGTTTTATATTTTTTTGTTGTTCATGCAATTATTATTGCTTTCATCTTCTCTTTTTAGTAATTATTTTATATTTAAGAGTTAATCATGTTCTCAGTAGCTTATTTCTTTAAATGATCAGTACACTTGTGGGGGCTCAGAAGTGACAATGGGGAGTAGTAGGACTATATTTTGGGGGATATTATATCTTCCCTTCTGACTACCCCTAATACTATGAAAGTCAGTTATAGCTGAGCAGTTGTGACCATATCCTTTTCCCTCCCAGTCTTGGAATACCCATCCTCTCCATCTGCCAGCATGAAGTAATGTTGCATGAGTCACCCAGCCCAAAGAGTGAGAGATGAAGGATTGTGTACCATATCACATCCCATGACCACAAGTTCTACTGGCTCAGGAGTAGGTCAGATCCCTGTGAGACTCCAGAGAAATGGTGTGCAGAAAAGTGCTTAAGGTTTACAGTTCTTATGGTCTTGGAGGTCCTTTTCAGGTCTACAAATGTATGACCTCACCACTTTGGTGCTCACTTCTGACATTCTAGCTTTAATAAGCTTGGTCTGCATCTGTCTGGTGCCCCAGTTACAAAACCTACTTAAAGTTTGTGGCATTTCTTTGCTGGAGATAGCCATTATCCTCCACAAATGCTGGGCATTTAGCACTGTGTCTATCAGTAAAGGCAGATGAACCTCGAGAGGTAATCTACTCTATCAGGGGTGCTCCCAGACTTGACAGGCTCAGAGGAAAGATTGGCCTCCCCAGCTTGGCAGAGAACCACTTTAGTCATGGCCTGCCTTGGGGACAACATCCGCACGTTGGTCTTTCCCAAGTCCTGGGATGTGCTTCAAGACGATCCTTTGAGGATGTTATTGGACTAGTCATGTTAGCCAGAAGAAACCATCTTCAAGACCTTTTATTTTGTCTTTCCTTTACTTCCATTTTTACTTTGGCAGATTTCTGGTCATTTTCTAGGTTATATAGAGGGTGAGACTCAAAGAAGACCCAGTCACTTCGTGGATTCCTAAAAAGCCAAAGAGACAGTAGCCACAGGAAATAGTGATTCATTGTGGCTTCGGAAATCCCCAGAATCAACCTCATATGATTTCTCTTTACAGTGCTCAGTTACCATTTGAACTGGTTTCATTGAATCCTGTAGAGCCAACACGGATGAGTTGGGAAGTTCCCTTCTACACTGCAAAGTATCCCATATTATTTAAATAAATAAACCAGCTGGTGGTAATGGATCCATATTTCCTAAGCACCCTCTACTCCATTCTCTCCCTAGAAATCATAAGCAAGGAGAGATTTGCAAGCGAGTATTTCTGTGAACTCTTACACTTAGTTTACTATCATGAACTTTCTCCACAGATCAGGAGATTTTTTTTGATGATCAGCTCGGTAGGCCTTAGAAGGCCACCACAATCTACTCAGGGGGTGATTTTCAAAATGTGGAATTTGAATTTAGCTTCCTTCGATAAAACCACAATCCCTGTGTTACTATCCAAACACACAGGGACATGATATGGTCCCAAAATTGTAGTGGAGGAGAAAGCATCATCATCATCACCATCATCTTTATCATCACCACCACCATCTCCATCATCACCACCATCTTCATCATCATCGTTACCACAATCACCATCTTCATCACCATCACCATCACCATCATCACCATCATCATTGCCATCACCATAATCACCATCACTGCCATCATTGTCATCACCATCACCATCATCTTCATCATCATCATCACCACTATCATCATCATCATCATTAGCACCATCTTCATCACCACCACCACCACCACCACCATCATCATCACTATCACCACTACCAGCACTGGACAGTGTAATGACATGGAAAGCCCCCTGATCTGGGCTCTGAAGATCTGGCTCCAAATCTCTCGGGTTTACTGCTGACCTTAGTCAAGTTACTCAGTTTCCTGGGCCTAAGTTTCCTTATCTGTAAAATAAAAGGGGCTAGATGATATAAACCCTTCAGTTCTTCCCAGCTCCAAATCCATGATCCCATGATATGTTGATAATTGTCCCTGTATTACATATGAAGAAGAGGCTACAGTTCTAATTGGAAAAGTAACTTGCTTAATTCACATAGTTAGGGAGCTAATGGATCAGGGTTCCAAACCCAGGCCTCCTTGATGGAGCCCATATAAAAATAGTCTAAGTGAGAAGGGTCAGAGGAAGGCAGGGGACCCGAGGAAGAGGCCTTCCGATGCTTAGGCTTTGCCCACTGGCCCTCAGGCCTCTCTGCTCTGTGTGAGCAAGTCCTGGAGTAGAGCCACACAAGTAAGCAATGGCATTGTGCTCTGAGGACAAGCCTTTTATTTTTATCATGACAGCTCCTGGGTGGCCCTTGGCACATCATGTTTGGCAATCAATGATGGTGCCTGATACTAAGGAGAGAGACCACAGGCATTGCAAGTGACAAAAGTAACAAGGGTCAGAGGTTATGGGCTGAGGGTTTTCCTGGACTTTCTGTTGTTCTAAGAGTCTCTTGAAAATGGGATGTGGGAGCATGGGGTCTTATGAGGAAGCCTCAGGAGCAGGGCAAGTATTCCTGGGGTCCTCAGGCATCATTCTCCTAATGAGCTCAGTTGACAGTCAATGATAGAATTACTGCAGCATTCATTCTCGTTGGCGGCCTTTGGCACTTACTGGGAGGGTGAGCTTTCCAAATCCATTTCTAGGCATCATTCAGGCATGGTGAACTCTTAACCCTATAGAATGGGGATAATGATAATGCTTGCCTCCCAGGGCTGTTGTGAGAATGAGTGTTATCTAAATGCTAGCTGAGCATCAATGCCCTGACTAGGCAGTGGTGGCTCCTTCGATATCCATGTCACAGGCCACGGCAGCTGTCTTTCTGGGACTTACAGGCTTCCACAGAAGGAGCAAGTCAATGGCCATTAATTTGGTTGGGCATGTAGCCTCACCCAAAGGAAGGCTTTTTACCTTACCTTACCAGGGTGTGGGAGTAGGATCATGGAGGCCCAAGGATACCCATAGCACCGGGTCTCTGGGCAGAGCAGCTCACACAAGAACCCTTCTTGGGTGCAGGGACTGTCAGGCCCAGCAAAGGAGGGCCCTCTGGCCTTGGCACCTAGCTCAGCCAGGCTCTGTCATCCTCTCCTTCTTCACCAGAGGACCTCTGCTTTCCCAAACAACAAGATGCTCCCAGCTGGGATAAGGAGAGGCATCTGATTGTTTGCCAACCTCTGATGTCACAGACAGTGGGCTGCCAGTCATCTAGGAAGCTGGAAGGCTTTGTTTTTCCCTTTTAAGCTTAGAAGATTACAGGTGGGGGTGTCCCAGAGCAGTCAGGAGGAGAGGAGGGCAGGGATCTTAATGGCCATGTAGTGTAACACTTACCCTACAGGAGTCATGACTATGGCACACCTTATGAGGGGCCATCCTGCCTCTGCCTGAAGACATCTAAGGCTGGGGAGCTCCCCACCTCTGGGGCAGATGGATTACATGGTTAACATACAAGGAGACATTCTGGAGATAGAGAAGGGCCCTGACTTGGTGGGGTGGAGTCATGTCCATCAACACTGGCCTAGGACTCAAGAGTGTGGGTGTTCTTCAAGCTTTCTGACTGGGATATACTTGGGACTCTGAAGTAAATGCTGACCTAGCTTTTGCCCTGCATTTTCAGTCTCCTGAGATGGGTGGGGGGTGGAGTTTGAGGACTGCATGTGGGTCTCTGCACATGGCCACAATGAGTGAAAGGAGCTAGATGATGAGAGATCTTTCCTAGCCTGGGACTATGAGAGCTTGCCACTCCTTCCCCTCTTCACCCAGATGGCATCACAGAGACTCCTGCTCCATTCTCAACTCAGAAGCAGCCTCCCCAAGAGTAGTCTTTCCAAGGCTCTTGACTCCTTCTCTGGGGTTTGTTGTTGCTGCCGCCCAAAAGGCAGGATTTGTTTTTCTTCAGGAGCTTCAGCCTCAGGGAAGGAGGGTTAGCTGGGCATCCTGGGGTGATTTTCCTCTTTCCTAGGCATGTGGTTTGGGATAAAACTCCAACCTTTTTACCGAGCCTGCTGAAACATAAATTCAATCTGTTGATAACAAAAGCTGTTGATGTGGTCACAGGTAAATTGCCTCCTTCTCTAGATTGCACACCCAAAGTCCAAAGGTGACTGACTCGATGTATTCATTCTCTTTCGTCTCCAGGGAAGTCATCTACTTCAGCCTAAAGATGCTCACACTCAGCAGGAACAGGGGCTGACCTTGACCCTTGAACCCAAATGATCAAATCTTCCCTCAGACAGGCCTTGAGGCCCCTTCCCTTACAGAAGGAGGTGGTTTGTTTCTCTTCAGTCACACTTGGCCTTCATCTTCATTCAGCTGGTTGTCCTGGGCTGGCATGGCATGGTCACTGCAGGGCCCTGCCCTTTGGGTAGAAGGCCGAAATGCTTCTCCTATGGGAAGGTTGGGGTAATTGGCATGCATCCGGCAAGGTCCTCCATGGCCTTGATCTGGTTGGCTTTTGATTCAAGTCTTTCGCTATTTAGGGCAGGTGGTTGGAGGTTACTGTCCAGAAGCCTGGACAGTAACAAGGTTGAGTATGAAGATTTGAGTTTATCTTTTTCGCCTTAGTTATAAGAAGTCTTTCTTGGGTGAATACCCATCTTCTTCCCCACCCCGTAGAATGTGTTATGTGATTCTCATGGGTTGATATTAAGCTGGCAGGGATTTTAGAGGTAACCCAGAGCGAGGCCCCTACCCTTTGTTGTGCCTGGGACCTCTTCAGGAGCAGTCTGGTCAAGCTTGTGGGCTCCTCCATCATCTTCCTAAGTGTAGAAAATAAAATTACAAAGGAGCTGGTGCTATTGAGATAGGTATCAAACTATGAACAATGACACGGACCCTCAGTCAAGAAGCCTTCATCTAGAGCAAGTCTGTCATTTTACATTGTGGAAGTGGGGGTGGATTGCAACAGGAGGCCCAGAGGGGAAGCTCACTTGCTCAAGGTCACACAGCAAGAACATGGCAGAGGCAGGATACTCAGAGACTAAGCCCAGCCTCCTTCCATTACACCATACCCTCTCGTTGTTGTTTGTCATTCCACCTTTCCAGTCATGTCTGGCTCTTCATGACCCTTTTGGGGTTTTCCTGGCAGGTATGCTGGAGGGGTTTGTCATTTCCTTCTCCAGCTCATTTTACAGGTAACTGAGGTAAACAAGGTTAAGTGACTTACCCAGAGTCACACAGCTAGTAAGTGTCTGAGATAGGATTTGACCTTAGGAAGAGGAGTCTTCCTGACTCCAAGCCCAATGTTCTCTTCAGTGTACTACCTCACTGTTCTGCTGTCTCTCCTCAAGAGTCATAATAAACAATCATATTCAGTTACAATGGGCATCGTTCTTCCTTTCTTCCTTAGAGTTTGCTGAGCAGCTCCTTGTCCCACGACCTCTTCTATGTGAACTCCACCAATGTCAGATAAGAATAACAATATTTATGACAACATACCTGCTGGTAAGATCGCATCTGAATGAGACATCAGATACTCACTGCCTTTCATGACCTGAGAGACTGTAACAAGCACTGGAGAACTCGACCAACCCCAGGATTGGAAGGCGAGCCTTGTCACAAACCAAATGCTGTCACAATCGCCCAGACATAACAATGCACCATAAAGACTTCTGAACAAAGATTTAAAAAGCCAGCCACTAGCTACTGCCCTCATAAATGCCCTTAGCCTCCCAGTTCAGGGGGGCCAGGCGGGAAGCTCTCAAAACACAGATACTTAGCAGATTGTTGTTGTTGGTCCTTCGCTCTTGAAGACAGCCATAACATCAGGGAAGTGTGCCATGCCATGCAAGTGAATGGGATTTCAGTGAGGGCTGTGCAAGGTCACCAGCTTCACCTTCTCCGGAGCCATCCTGGTCCAGTGGCCAGATATAGATCAGGATGACTGGGGATGACCCAGGATACAGTGGAGACTTTAGTCTTCTCAAGCTAAGGTCTTTGGTCTCCTTTGACTGAGGCAATGTTGTTGTCAGAAAGACCTGAATTCAAATCCTACCTCGGATACTCACTAGCTGTATGACCTTGGACAGATCACTTCACCTCCTTCAGCCTCAGTTTCCTCATCTGTAAAAGGTAGATAATAATAATCCCTCCCTTACAGAGTTGCTGAGGCTTGAATGAGATAATATGTGTAAGACACTTTGTAAACCTTAGAGTGCTATATCAATGATATCACTATTACTGTTATTCTAATAAATCAAAACCAGGTAATGACACGAGGTGTATATCAAGTCTGTCATCTAGATTTGTCCTAAAGATGACTTCAGTGAGCCTACAGAAGATGAATTTACATTCTAACATTTTTAGCTAATTGCAAAAACCAATTATTTGATATATTTATGGAGGAGTTTGTAGAATATTCCATATGAAAGGCTAATCCCAGGAAAATGGCCTGCCAGGACTGTGTCTTTTAGAACCCATCATACAAGATGAGGAGAATAGCTTTCTAGGATAAGAATTATTGATAACTCCCATTGGTTGGGCACTTTGAAGCTTTGGAGCTCTCTATGGTTAGTCTAGGTAGGGTCCAGGGCTCCTTTGGGCTGTTGGATTCCATTCTGCCTCAGCAGTAACAGGGAGGGTCATTCCTAAGCCAGCCCCTCTGCCAAACTGATGCTATGTGTGAGATGGATGGAATGAGGCTGGGAATATGAACCCCAGTGATCCTACAATGATATTTCCAGCTCAGCCTGTGCTGGAGTGGGCTTAGTATAACCAAGGAGCAGATCAGGGAGATAAACGCCACCTCATAAAAAGACAGCTGGAATGCAGTCCTCCAGACCACACAGAGACAGAGCCCAAGAGCTGGAGGGCACCCCAGGGAGCCTTCAGAGCAGGCAGTATTAATTATGTGGCTTCATGTTGTGCCTTTACAAACTCGGAACCCCAGAATTGGATCCGGTGAGATTTTATACACGATGGTAGAGAGGATTGAGACACATCTGATAATTTAAGTTTTTTGAAGAAAAAAACATCTTTGGAAAAACAGTAATATCATTTTAATGGCCTATGCTCCTTTCCCCTCTAAGTGCTTTGTCTTTGTTTTGTTTTTCTGTAAAATAAGAGAGCTATCTTCTGAAACAGGGATCCTTAGTCCTCTTCTGGATCCCTTTGGCAGCCTGACGAAGAAGCCTTTGGACCCCTTCTTAGAACTATGATTCTATGTAATTGAGGGTAGTGTTACATTTCCCTTTTTAAAAGCTGGTGAAATTAAAATAGATTTTTTTCTCCCATCCAAGTTCGCCCATCCCCTAAAATCTATCCACAGACCCTAAGTTAAAAGCTCCTGATCTATACTAAACATCAAAATTTTTTTATCTCAGTATACTATAGATTTATTTTTTTCTTGTATTCTGCTCAAGCAAAATCATGACTTGCACAGGGCTAGGCTCATAGGTGATATATATATATATATATGTATATGCATTCATATATACATATATGTGTATGTATTTATATATACATGCATGTGCATGTATGTATGTATTTATGTATGTGTTTATATGTGTATGTATGAGTATATATGTAAATACATGTATGTGTGTGTGTGCATAGATAGATAGAGAGATATGTTGAGTGAGTGAATACCTTGAGGTTTGTTTTCAGGTGTAACTTCAGCCTTTACTTTGTGCCCTGCAGACCAGCCTCAATTATTCAGGGGCCTATAGCCACTTAACCACTAGCCCTTTGGGGTTAAGCTTCTCTGCTTGTAGGTCTGAGGTCATGCCTCCACCAGAGGGCAGGCCTGGAAAGGAGGTGATGACTGATCTGTCTAGTGGAATTAGCGGCTATGCTGGTTAAAGGTTTAGTGAGATGAGGCTCCAAAGAGCCCAGGTGACCAGAGGAGGAGAGACTAGTTCAGTGGTTAAAGTCCTTCCTGTACATTATCTCATGGAGCCTCCCAGGAGCCATGAGAGGTAGGTACCATTATTATCCTCATATTATAGATGTCGAAACTGAGTCAGAGAGGTCAAGTGATTTGCCTAGGGTCACACAGCAGTACATGAGGCAGTATTTGAACTCAGGTTATTCTGTCTACTGCAGCCTATCTGCTGATCTCTCAGGAATGGAGCCAACTGATAATCGGACTTTTTGAAAAGCCCTCTAGTTTATAAAAATGCAACACTAGCCAACAGCAACATTTTCTTGTTTTTTCCCCCTTTTTGGAGGAGGGAAGGTAGGGCAATTGGGGTTAAGTTTGGCCTCAGATACTTACTGTGTGACCCTGGGTAAGTCACTTTACCCTGTTTGCCTCAGTTTCCTCATCTGTAAAATGAGTTGGAGAAGGAAACAGTAAACCACTCCTGTATCTTTGCCAAGAAAACCCCAAATGGGGTCATGAAGAGTCAGACACAACTGAAATGACTGAACAGTAAATAAATCTATCCCAAGACCCCTTGGGTCCTAGGTTAACAATTCCTGGGCTAGATAATACTATAATCCCTTTGAATTGATTCTGGTCCCAGTATCCTGTGCCTTCCACCCCAGCTCTGATTTCTCCTACCTGTCTGACTCCTTGAGTGTCAAGCCTGTAGACCAGAGTCCAGAGTTTGGCTGTCTTTCTTGCTCACAGGGGTTTTGTCTTGGAAAACCAGGGTCTCTGGGGAGGTTCCCTGTGCCATTTTTATTAGAGCTCAGGTTTTCATACCCATTAGCCTCTCCCTCTTTTCCCCCTCCACTGCTCCCCTGACAGCTAACTTCAGGGGATGGTGAGTGGTGAGATGCTAATCCTTGCCCTGGGTTGGTCTGCAGAGTGACATGGGCCATCTGTCCTTTTGTCCTGAAGTCAGAGAGTGAGACACTCAGGAGACAGGGGGTAGCCTGGCCTCTGTGACTCCGTCCCTGGGGTTTAGGGGCTTAGTTCCTCTTATGCAATAATTGCAACTTGTATCCCCTAACCATTTGTGGGGATGGGAGTGGGGGTGAGTACAGGGGTGTGCTGCTAAATGTCTAACAACTGGCTTTCTGAAGACACATCTTTTGAAGATTAATCTACATTATTAATATATTTCTCCATAATTTTCCTTAAGTCCAAACAATACAAAAAAACCCCCACAATAAATCAAGGCCTGATATGTACCCTTTGCTGATTTCCGAGGTATAAATGCTCACACTGAAAATTTAATAAGGATCTAACAAGTCAGTATGAGTTGACTTCAGCGTACTCCTTTTAAAAAATATTTTATTTTTAATTTATGGAATAAAACAAGCATTTCCATAACATAGTACAACAAAAAATGATTGCATATGAAATTACAAATCTGCTATGCACAGCTTGCTTGCTTTCAAATATACAACAAAATTAGCATGTAAATTTCTTTTTTCTTTCCTTTTTTCCTCTATCCTTCCCCCCCCTCCCCCCACCCTTTCCCTCCACCCCTGCCCCAGGGCTACCCTTAGGTTGCCTAGATATAAAGAGAGATATTACAGGAAAATGAGAAGAATATAGAGCATATAACTTATCAGACTTATGGACAGGTATTTATACATAAACAAGAGACAGAAAGCAAAATTCGGTGGAAAATGGATAATTTCTACTAGATCAAATTAACGCGTTTTGTACAAATAGAACAAAGGTAGCCAAGATCAGAAGAAAAGCATCACACTCCAGAGTGAGTGGAGTCTTCCCCCAGGGCAGGACCCTTGGAGGCTGCCGGTAGTAGGTAGTGAAAGTGTCCCTTTGCCCTTCTGCCACCATTTACCCAAGAGCAGACACTTGCTGTTTGCACCTCTGTTGCTTTGTGCCGTGGCGAAATGCCTGGATTCCTTTGCCACTTTTGGAGGGAGAGGCCCATGCAGGCTGGCTTGGTGAAAGGAGCTGACTTCAGAAAGGTCTGGGAGCCGCACAGCCTCCAGGTCACAGGTCAAATGGTGCCTTCCCAGGAAAAAGCTTCCCAAACCAATCCTGCTCCCAAACAACCTTCCAAAGATACTAGGGGGCTCTGATGACTTAGAAAGGTCTTCGAGAACACTAGGGGCTAGGGTATTCCCCAATCAAGCTCTATGGCTTTGGATAGTGGCTTCACCTTTGTTGGACTCAGTTTTCTCATCCATAAAATGGAGATATTGGGTCAGATATCTCTCATGTTTCTTCCAGTACAAAAACTATGAGCCATATAGACTCACTCACCCATCAGAACATATGCTCTGAGAGCAGGGACAGCTTTTTGTCTTGATGCCTGCCATCTAGTACATGTGTGTTGACTGACTAATGTTGTGATCCTGACCAACTCACTTCTATAGTAACTTTAAACTCTGAAATTCAATTGTAAAGTTCTAAATTGTATAGCATAGGGTCATTACTGTCACTTGCTGCCATGGGCAAGTCTGGGCCTGGCAAACTCTCATTCTTTTTCTTTTCTATTGAATTCCTACCCTTTCACTCAGCTCCAGGAAGCCGTCCCTGACTCCCTGGGATGGTGAGACTCCATCACTTTGCAAAAGGCTCTCTCCTCTAGTTCACTGGTACTAGTCATGTGATGTGTCCTTAGTCACTCAACTGAGATAACCTTGATGAAGCACAAACTACATGGCTGTCATTATTCTAGATGTTGAGAAATGAAGGCAGAAAAAATGTCCTCTGTTTTACGTTCTGCTGTGTGCTCTGGTTATTTGTTCTAGAATCCTATTACTCCTAAGATGCTCACCACTCAAATGGCACTAACAATCACTGTACTAAACTTTGCATCGACTCCCTCTCCATCCTCAATCTGGGGAAAGGGCTTGGCACACTCAAGGCATTTAATAAATATCAATTGAATGAATGGGAAATCAGCAAAAGGTGAGATGAACAGGTCTAGGGAAATAGACAGGAGAGATGCAGTGGGGATAAGGGGACCAGACCCAGAAATTGAAGGGTAGGAGTTGGGTGGGATGAGAGATTGGAGGAAGACTTGATTGTATGTTGTCATGGGCTAGGGAGAGGAGAGGGAGGGAGAGAAAATTTGAAACTCAAGGAATTGTGGAAATGAATCTTGTAAACTAAAAGTAAACAAACAAATTAATAAAGACCAAAAAATTTAAAAAAGGAAAAGGAAAAGGAAAAAAATTCCTTTGTATTGGAGGAAGGGTGTTTGAGGACCACTGGCAGAATGGTGATGCCACTTTCCAAAATGAGAAGCTGAGACCTTGTGGGAGAGAAGATGAGCTTGGCTCTGGGTGTGGAGAAAACAGTAATCAACAGCCTGGAGCAGCTCTGCCTTCCCGGCCTCTTCTGCTGGCTGGTCGCTGCTGTGCTCACTAGGATGATGTCTGTCAAAGTTGTTTCATTTTACTTTATTATGATCATTTTCATTTCAATGGTTCTCCTGGGTCTGCTCATTTTACTTTGTATTAGTCCACACAAGTCTGTTGTATTTATAATTACTCATGGTGCAGTAAAATCTTATTACAGTCACATAACAAAAGTTGTTTTTAATTACTTTTTTCACCGAACAAAAAAATCTGTTTTCTCACCTTTTCACCCTCTTCCCTTTGGAAAAGACAGAGAAAACCCCCAAATTTTATAACTAATATGAATAGTCCAAAAAAGTAAATTCCCACAATAACCAAGTCCAGAAATATACATCTCATTTTGCAGTGGTGGGAAGCAGCAGAAAAGCAAATTTAGGTTTGCTGTAAGGAAACAATTCCTAACAATTGGAGCTGTCCCAAAGTTGCAGGCACTGATTGCCCCTGGAGTTGTGGTGACCCCTTGCTGGAGGTCTTAATTCTAAACCTGGATGGCCACTTGGTGGCAATGTGGGAGAGAAAATGACAGGTATGGTTTGGCCTCACTGACCTCTGAGGTCCCTTCCAACTCTGAGACTGGTCATTTTCCCATAAATCAGTGGCCTCTGTGGATGCACTGTCAGGGGCTGCATTCCACATTCAGGGTGTAGTTTGGCATGCAGACTTCTCTAAAGGATTGCTTTGTTCTGCAGTGAACTTCCTCTCAGCAGGATTTGCATCTTCCTTGAGCCTGGACAATAGCCTTAGTCCCAATTTTTGACTGGGGTCCTCTAAATGGGAACCTTTTCTCCCTTCATGCTCAGCACAAACACAGCTGACAAAAGGAAGCCCAGAATTCCTTCTGCCGGAGGGAGTGTGTTTGTGTTTGGGACTTTGGTCCTTGCCAGAAGACTTTAGAAATTCACAAAGTACCCTTGAGCCTATAGAAAAGTAGTCTTGGAGGATTTGTGGAATAATGAATGGACCCGGGAGAAAATGCCAAGATTTCCTTGGAATGCTTCAGGGCGAGCCCCTGCTCTGGCCTGGGGTCTCTTGGCAGAAAGAAGCGCTGAATGTTGGGGCTGTGAAATGGCTTAAGGACAATCCTATCCTTTCATAGAATCATTGACCTCTACTTCAAATATGGAAAGGTCACCTAGAGATCACCCTGTCTAATCTACTTTGACAGAAAAAGATATCCTGAGTGACCTGGGCAGTAAGGGGCAGAGAGGGTCAGCATGTGCACATGGGTCCTTGGACTTCAGGTATTCTTTCCATGGTGCCACCTGATCTCCAATGACAGGAATACAATTCAATAGAGAAAGTATTTATCTGTCTAGCATTTATTAAGCACATGTATTAGGTACTTGCAGTATATCTGCAAAGAACTGTGATGGAATGAAAAACAAAAGGAACCAATAAAGCTGATTAAAAACATTATAAAACCTCAAACCATTATTGTTTGCTCTGTTTGTTTTGCTTTGGCTGTTAGAATGTAAACTCCCTGAGGGCAGGCATTCTTTGGATCCCTAGTGCTTGGAACAATATGGAGTCCCCAAATCTGCCTATGAACAGACAGAACTTATTGGAAGATGTGTTCAACCTACAAAGATTATAATAAAAAAAACCTATGGGATACGTAATATTCAGAGATTCATACGCCATCCCCTTTTTGATGTTCTCTGTGCATGGGAATGTTTCCCTCTGTTTACATTTGAAGACTCTAACCAAGTACCTCTTAATTTTTAAATTTAATTTGATTTCAATTGTTTGTTTCTTTATTACTGAGAGACTTAAGGGAATCAACCTTCGACCATAAAGACTTGGGTCCAAGACCCTCTTTTGACACATCCTGGCTGAGTGACCCTGGTCAAGTCACTTAACCTTGTAATACCCCAGGCCACCTCTGAATTGCAGAGAAGGTGCTAACCTTCATTGGGAGAGGGAGTTTTATGCTGCTGAAATCTCCAGTCCATTTCCTACCCTTTCTTTTTATTGTGAACTTTACAAAGAGCAGCAAAAACCCACATTCCAACATACAAAGAATGAAAGGGAGGCACATAGGGTCACATTTTAAAGCTGGATGGGCTTCAGAAGCCTTCTTACTGGATAGAAAGCACAGGTGGGGCAGCGGCAGAACTAGAATCTGATCACACGTCCTGCCAAATTCCTAATCCAGGATTTTATCCACCAAACAAAGCGTCTCCCTAGATCCCTGTAGGGGCAGTGTGCTTTGATGGTGCATAGTGTTTGAACTTAAAATGTACATGAACATAAAGGAGGCTGAATGGGGGAGTCCCTGATCAGATTTGGGGCCTTTTCCCAAACCACCCAGTAATGTGCTGGAAACAACCCGATATTAGACTTTGACCATTGGATGGAGACAATTGATGGAACACAAAGAATTTCTAGTGATTGACTGGCTGAGGATCAGTCACATGGCAGGTGGCTTTTAACAAGTGAGCTGGCCCCGAGGTGGCCTGGTTGTGCCTTAGCCAAGAGCTTCAGCTGAGCTGTGCATGCCTCTTCCTGAGTCTCTTACTGACTGATGGAGGCACGTGCCGAGCAGAGAGAGCAGACCCAGTGAGCACAGCATGAAGCTTAACAAGGTTGTGAGTCAAGGCAAGAAATGTCTGCTGTTTACCAGGCACTGTGCTAAACGCTAGGAATAGGAAGGCAGAGGGGAGGAGGAGGAGGAGGGAGAGGAGGAGGAAGGGAAGGAGGAGGAAGAGAGGGAGGAGGAGGAGGCGGGAGAAAAAGGAGGAGGAGGGGGAAGAAGGGGAGGAGGAGGGGGGAGGAGAAACAGCAGCAGTACCTATGGACATGAGAAAATCATTTCTCTCTGAGTCTCTCCTCTTCAAATTGAAAGGGTTGGATTTGGTGACCTCTAAGGTCCCCAATCAGTCTTTTATTAACTCTACTTAATGAGGTTGGGTTTTCACTCAAGGAAATAACATTTGAAGGAGTCCAACATTCTTAGAAATGAATTATGAGAATCTTTCACCTTTTTCTCTGACTCTTTTGCACAAATTAGGTTGACAGCACCATCTGGGGTGTTATTGATTTAGCCCAGGGGTGGGGAACCTGTGGACTCAAGGCCACGAGTGACCCTCTAGATCCTCAAGTGCAGCTTTTTGACTGAATCCAGACTTCAGAGAACAAACCCCCTTAATAAAAGGATCTGTTCTGTAAAACTTGGATTCAGTTAAAAGGCCATACTTGCTAACATAGAAGGCCACATGTGGTTTCGAGACTGCAGGTTCCCCACTCCCATTTTAGCCTTTTGATGTAAAACTGCGGTTGGCTTTAGAAATAGGAAGAAGGAATAAATGTATTAAGGAACAGGAATCATGTTAGTCTTCTATTGTCAACCAGGTCCCTGCCCTTTTAAAAATTTTCAGTCGCTCAACAGAAATAAGAACTTGCAGAAGTCTATGAATGGAAGTCTCTTTCAGACCCCAGACAGTACTCCACCCTGCCATTAATTCCTTGTGTGACCTTCAGTAGATCGCCTCCACTCTGGACTTGACTTTTCTACTCTGTAAAATTAGGGTGTTGAACTCAAAGACTTGTAAGGTCCCTTGTGGCTCAAAATTCTGTAAGCTCATGAATCAGGATGAAGGACAGAAAGGTGAAAATCTACCCACATGCTTTCTGCCCAAATCCCTGTGTTTACCGGAGGAGACAAGTGGTTATACACGAAGCCAGTCCAGTGGTTATTCACATCTGCAGTGATGGACTGGCACACAGTCGTAGTGTTCTCTCAAAACGGGCACAGAAGCTTCAGGAAAATGTGGATTTTCCCCACAGGGGTCAAGGAGGGCTGATTGCTCTAGCTTTGATGCATGGGGATGATCCTCTAAGGCTTCATTATCGATCTGGGGCAGCATGCGCACTGAGATGAGCTGAAGACAGTCTAACACCTGGAAGGTTGTATCTGGTCACAAGCTGCCCTTCTAGACTGTGAGCTCCTTGAAGGCAGACCCTGCCTTTTCTAAACTTCGGGTCTCCCTCAGCATCCAGCACAGGTCTCTATTTGCATAAGGCACTTCATAAATGTGTGTGGACATAGAGGTACAACAGGGATATGGGAGAGATGTGGGTATCATGCAAAGAATATCAGATTTGAGTTTGGTTTCTAGAGCTGTAATTGGGTTCAAATCCTACCTTAGACACTTAAAAGCTGTGTGATCCCAGGTAAATCACTAACAAAGCCTCAGTTTCCTCATTTGTAAAACGAATGAGTTGAACTTTAAGGTCTCTTCCAGATTGTAATATATGACCCTATTTGTGTGACCTTGGGAAAGTCCCTCTCCTTCTTTTGACCTCTGTTTCCCCATCTCTATATAAGAGATTTGGGTGAGATGATTTCTAAAACCTTTTCCAGGTCAAAATCCTATGACTGTTATATCCAACAAATCACAGATGCAGACACACAAGCACACAGAGGCCCAGTTCTTACTTTAACCCTTAAATAAGTTCTTTATGGTCTTGAGATTGGAGGGGAAGTGATGGAAGAATAGCAGTAGCTTACCTTCCTGGAGATCCAAGTCCTTTTTCATTAAGCAAGTTCTCTCCTGATGTCACTTTCTGTGTTCTGCAGAATGTGTCAGGTGGATACAATAAATGACTGTAGAAAATTTTTAAACCTTCCAAAATCCATTTGTCTTTTGCTACATAACACAGCTTCTTCTCCCCTTACATCACCCTCTGCTTTCCAAATCTCTTTCCTACCATTCCCTTAATAATTTTTGAAAAGCCCTTTGAAAAGTCTGCGTTTCCCATCCATGGAGGCTGGCAAGGGAGGAGTGGATAAGGAACATCTCTTCTGGAGTCTGACATGAAGTGAACATTGGCCACATTGCCTGTGTCCAGTGGTTGATGCGACTTCCCTAAAAGTCATTCATTCATTCAATAAGTATTCATTAAGGACCTCCATAGCAGTGGGCACTGTGCTGGAGCTGGGGATCCAGAGTCAAAAACAAAACATCCTAGGACTCAGGTAGGTTACAGTCCATTGGAGCCAGGCTTCATGTGTTTTATTTGTCAAGTAGGAAAAAAGTTTCTAAATGAATGCTACCAGATTGTGTGGAGGGACCACAGGGATAGTGAATGGGGAAGACACAACATTGCCCATTCCCATCTCTTACTGAAAAATCAGTAAGTTTAAAAATTCCTGCCATTTCACTGTGCTTTAACACTCACAAAGCTCTTTACACTCCTGATCTCACCTGAGTCTCACAGCCACCCTGAGAGGTGAGTGCTGCAAGCAGCAGGGCCCCCGTTTTACATATGAGAAAAGTTAGGGGCTCTGAGAGTTAATGACTTGTTCATGGTCTGCCAGCTGATGAGTTTAAGCAACAGACTAATTCTGTACATATATATATATATGTATATGTATATGTATATGTATATGTATATGTATATGTATATGTATATGTATATGTATATGTATATGTATATGTATGTATGTGTATACGTATATACACATATACATAAATGTATATATGTATGTATTTGCATATATATGTTTTAAGCAAGCTGTATGTAGTAAAGATCTGTGGTTTCATGTGCAATCCTTTCTCCTTGTTCTGTGTAGATGGCAATAGCCATTGTATTGGGTTTGTTAAGCTCAGAATGAGGCAGCTAGATGGGCAGTGGACAGAGCAATGGGCCTAAAGTCAGGAAGACATCCTCCTGAGTTCAAATCTGGCCTCAGATACTTACTAGCTGTGTGACCCTGGGCAAGTCACTTACTCCTTTTTGCCTCAGTTTCCTCATCTGTAAAATGCCCTGGAAGAGGCAAACTGCTCCAGCATTTTTCCCAAGGAAACCCCAACTGAGGTCAGGAAGAGTCAGACATGATAGAAAATGATAGAAATGACTAAAAAAAACAAAAAAGGGTTCAGAATAAGGACCCACCCCCACCTCTGTTTTAACAGTGGGATTTGATGCCATCAGTTCCAGTACTTTATTCACTCCCCAGGTGAAGGGGGAGATGAAAGTTCTAGACTGAATGCTTTGAAACCTTCATTAATATTAATAAATATAATTGTGATGCCTGCCCACAGCCCCTGGCCTTCTAGGTAGGCAGCTAGGTAGTACAATGGATAAGGCCTGGAGTCAGAAAAATCTGAGTTCAAATCCGGTCTTGGACACGTACTAGCTGTGTGACCCTGGGCAAGTCACGTAACTGCTGCCTACCTTAGTTTCCTCAACTATAAAATGGGCATAATAATTACACCTACCTCCCAGAGCTGTTGTGAGGATCAAATGAGGTAATATTTGTAAAACACTTAGCCCAATGCTGAGCACAAGGTACTTGTTCCCTTTCTCTTTTAGTTCTCTCAATTTAAATCAAGTATTTATCAAGCATTATTCTAGGCACTGTACTAGGCACCAGGACATCAAAGAAGTGGGGGGAACCAGTCCCTGGCCTCAGGGAGCTCACAATCTAATGAAGGAGACAACATTCAAATGACTTTGTATAACATACATACATGCATGCATACATGCATACACACATGTACACATACACGCATGCATGCATACAGACAGATAGACATGCACATACATAAGAAGGATATAATCACAGTGGGAAGACACAAGGCATTTAGAGGGATCCAGAAAGGCTTTGTGTAGAAGGTGGAAATTTAGGTGAGAATTGGAGGAAGCCAGGAGATGGGGAGGAGAAGTGAATGGAGGCAGGGGAAATGCCTGTTAGGCTGTGAAGGATCTCACTCTTCAGAGCAAAGAGGCCAAGATGGCTGAGTAGGTGGGTAGGAAGGACCTTAACAGCTGGAGAGTGCAGAGGTAAGTCCTGGGGGGCTGTGTTTCCCCCTACTAGGCCATTTTCAAGCACTGCTCTCTGGCACATGGCTATGGGCCTGTGAAACCTTTCTTACTTAAAAAAAAAAAATTCTCACTTTTCAAAACCTATTTACCTTGAACATGAGCCCTTCCCTCCCCTCCTCCCTCTGTAATCCCAGCTCTTGGACCTCTTGAGGAAGAAACCATGGCTCATTTGCCAACACAAAGTATAATTTGGGTTGGGAAACCCTGATTCTTCAGTTTGGTGGGTTCCATTATGAATCCTACTGGAAACCCTGGCTTACAAACAATCCATTCTCTCATCTCCCCCTGTTTATTCCTGCCAAGGAATGGATTTTGCCAGTAATGTGGCTTGACTGCACGTGTCAATGTTTTACATAGAGGAAGTAGATAATAAGCAGTTTATTCTTTCTAAGGAGCTGGTCCAGGAACTCCTGGATGAATGATCGATCATAGCTACAGCCTGGAATCATGCAATGCCATGGAAAACTGATGGCAGTAGCTAGAGTTGTCCAGCTAAAGCAGCTTGGTAGAATCTTGAGGGTGAGCCTGACTTTCACAGCTGGGCATAGGTATACCACACACACACACACACACACACACACACACACACCAGACCAACTATAACTACGAGCTGCCAAAAAATAACATTATTTTGTCACTCTTCTCTTTGCCCAGTGCTCAAATAGCTTCTCCCCTTGAGACCCCTGGTCAGAATACTTGGTTCTTGGTTTTGATCAGGTTTCTGTTTTAGACTCTGCCTTCAATCTCTGTTCTTCTTAGCCCCACCATTCAGGCCTGTTCAGGTCATGAGAAGCAGTGTTATACAGTGGAAAGAGTACTGGGCTGGAGGCAAGAGGCTTGGGTTTGAATCCTGGGTCCTTCTCTGGGCAAAGCCCTTCTGGCCTCAGTTTACTCCTCTATAAAATGAGGGAACTGGAATAGCTGACCTTCTTGCCAGCTCTGCTTCTCCAATTTTGTGGTCTTGCCTTGGCACACTGGCATTCATTGTGGGAAGGTCTACAGCCTGCTGACCATGGCTGGAGAGTATGATCAGAGCAGTCAGCTCTGAAAAACAAAGGGCTTCTGGGTTAGCCTTCCTCTACCATGTTTCAACCCCATCATCACATAGAGAATTCAGGACTTTTTCACAAATAGAGATGGGCTGCCATTATTTTTGAAAAAGGAATCAGTCTGGCCTTAATTTTTCATGTAAATATACCTTCTCAATTATAATGGGTTACTTACTTCAACCACCCCAAATTAACTGGTTGATTGCTTCCTATGTGAGGAAGCCAGAACAAGGGGGTGGGGGAGGGCAGGAATCAGGAGTTCATACACTACATTCTAAGTGGCTGTGGATGCAGCTAAACTTATTTACATTTTTCTGTCTTTGTTCTGGTAGGATTTCCAAAGAGCTAGACAGAAAGGGGGAAAGTGAATGACCAGGATGTTGTCTAAGTGACTCTAAACATCCAGGTGTTTGAGCATGCCACTGAGTGTGGTCTACCAGTGTGGCCAAACTATGAAGTTAAAAATTTCAATTAGTATCATGGACTTTTTTTTAGAGCTTGATGCCAAAACATCTGGTTGGTCCATTCAATCCATTGGTGACATAATCCCAAGTATTTACTTGGCACTGTGTAGGCCAAACAGCAGGCCAGAATTTTCCCACCTTTCATTCAGGGCCTAAGCTGTATTGTAAGAACAATACAGCCTCTGCCATTCTCTGTATGAGAAGAGATAGTGTCCACTGTTACAAGAACTGTCAGTTGAGTTTCTTTCCAACTTCAGGCTTTGATACTTTCAATCTGTACAACCCAGCAAGCATTTTTTAAATGCCAGCAGTGTGTCAAGCTCCCTGTGCTAGAGATACAAGTACCAGAAGGAAACCACCCCTGCCCTCAAGGGGCTTACATCTACTAACCCGATTAACTTGGATGTTAGCCATTGCCTATGGATTACCATGGTAGAAATCCTATACTGTGTTCTTAGAGAAAATACTTAGTCCTAACAGAGACACTATGAATAATTGCTACTCAGACTGGACTGCTGGTTACTATTATTTTTTTTCCACTGAATTTTCTTTTATTTTTAGTTCCAGGTTCTCTCCCTCCCTATCTTCTCTCTCCCTATTGAGAAGGCAAGAAATACAAAACTCGTTATAAGTATGAAATCATACAAAACACATTTCTTCATTAGTCATGTTCCTCCTTACCACCCCCCCACCCCACACACACCAATACAAAAAGGAAGAACAAGATCCGTTCTCTGTCTGGAGGAGGATAGTATGTTTCATCATGAGTCTTTGGAATTGTAGAGGGTAGTTATGTTGATCAGAGTTACTGTATCTTCCACAGCTGGTTATCTTTACAATGTAGTTGTTACTGCGTTTCTCCTGTTTCTGCTCACTTCACTTTGCATTAGTTCATTTAAGTCTTCTCAAGTTTCCCTGAAACCATGCCCTTTATTATTTTTGCGGCACAGTAGTATTTCTCCACAATCACATATCAAAACCTAGTTCACTCATTTCTTAACTGATGAGCATCCCCTCGATTTCGAACTCTTTGTTGCCACAAAAAGAGTTGCTATGAACATTTTTGTGCTCATGGATTCTTTTCTTCTTTCTTTGATCTCGTTGAGGTATGGATCTTGTGCCAGTATTGCTGGGTCAAAGGGTATGCACATTTTAATAGCTTTTGGAACATAGTTCTAATTGCTTTCCAGAATGGTTGAACTAGTTCACAATTCCACCAATAGCACATTACTGTCCTTATTTTCTCACAGCCCCTCTAGCATTTGTAATTTTCTTTTCTTGTCATTTTAGCCAATCAGATGGCAGTGAGGTGGTTTAAAACAACCTCAGAGTTGTTTTAATGTTGATTTCTCTAATTATTAGTGATTTAGAGCATTTTTATATGGTGATCATTTTGTTTCTTCCTCTGAAAACTGCCTGTTCATATCCCTTGTCCATTTATCAATTGGGAAATGACTCTTATTCTTATAATTTGGCCTAGTTTCTTAATATATTTGAGAAAAGAGGCCCTTTTCAGAAAAATTGGATGCAGAGTTTTTTTTCCCTAACTCCGTTTTTTTTTCTAGTTTTAGCTGCTTTTGCTTGTGCAAAACCTTTTAATTTTTTGTAATCAAAATGATAAATTTTAATTCTTATGAACCTATACATCTCTTGTTTGGCCATGAACTCTTCCCTTATTCATAGATCTTACATTAATTTGATTATGATGTCACCCTCTGACTAAACTATGCACCTATTTCATGCTTATTTTGGCATATAATATGAGGTGTTGATCTATTCCCAGTTTCTGCCAGACTGGCTGTGATTTTTATGAAGGGAATTGGGAAGAAAAAAGAAGCCCCAATTCAGTGGTTATTCTGACTCATGAGATCTTACTAGAGCATTTGAGAGTAGTCATGCCTAGATGGCTGTCTGCCATTCTGGTGCCTCTGATGTAGATGAAGAATTCCCAGGTCAATTTATAAGAATATTAAACCGGGGAAAGTTAGGTGGACTAGCTATGTGGCCCTGGGAAAATCACTTAACCCCAACCCCAACCTCACAAAACAAACAAAAAACCAAGAATATTCCCCAGGCTTGGATTTTCTCTTTTGCCATCCACCCTCCGTTTCTGGAGAATGTCCACAACTTCCATTCGGGAGGTTAGGCCTTTCTAGTTATACACTGTCACTGCTTTAGATCTGATCTCTCCTCCTGCCTGGTACACCTTTCCTTTGTGTGTAGTCTTCATGTCTGGAACTTTTTACAAAGGAATTATTCCCCCACAGCTTCCTAAGCTATTGTTCTGTCAGAGACCTGACTCACATTTTCCAAATGAAGCTGGATAGTTTCCTGTTAAATCTGTATTGGTGATTACAGTGAGTAATTCAGTGCATGAGAAGCTTTCCTTTGCTGCCTTCATAGATATATGATTCTGTGTGGGGGAGGGGGGATCAGAGTCACCACATACTGTGTTGCCCTCTGACTTCCCAGAACATTCTGGTGGCTGCAAATCACTGAATAATTATTATCCAATTTTCAGTCTAATCCAAAGGGCACCAAAGTCTTGCGCTACACAGTGGAGATTAAAAGCTGAAAAACATAGCCCTGACCTCAAGGGATTTGCATTCATTTGGGGGAAAGGGTAAGATTTATATGCCAAAGCAGAATATGATAGTGCCAGAGGACAAACAGCCTAAAGATAAAGTGATCTAGAAAAAATCCAGAAGGGAGGGATCACTTTTATCTGAGGAATCCAGGAAGTCTGGGGAGGGCCTTGAAAAAAGAGATGACTTTCAGTAGGAAGCTGTGTATTTGGGAGGAAAGACGAGGCCTGGTGTTCTGTGAGATTGCCCAAAGGAGGAGGGTTGGGCAGGGAATGGCTTCTGAACCCTAAAGCTGGGGGGAGCTGTCCTTGTTATTACTGGTGGCAGTAATGGTGGTGGGTGACTGCTGGTGGTAGTGGTTGTCAGGGGTCAGCTGCCCTTGTCCATGGTTGCTGCTGAGGACGATGGTTATTGTTGATGGCTGTTTGTCATTGGTGGGTTGTGTTTCATCCCTCATTTGGGTAATTGTTGCAGCTAGTGCCAAGAATGACTCATCAGAAATGAGGTGGGGAGAATTAGGATTCTAACCATGCTGGAGCAATCCTTGTGCATCCAGTAGATTGTGCTTGCTGTTAGTGAACATATTATTAAAGAGTTCCAGGCCTTGATGCTTATTGAGTAAATTATGGCTCCATTTAACTGTGACTGTTTAATATCTTTAATGCCCTTAGGACATTTAGTTCATGTTTTGGCAGAAGGATTGGTATGTACACTGCTCAGTCTTTGTCCTTTCCCCCTTTCTTGTTCTTGACTTATTGATAAAACTCATTCAGATAAAATGAGACCCAATTGCAGCTTAGCTGTGACTAGTGGAGATGAAAATAGTTTCCACTTTATGGAGGCAGGCTCTAAGCTGTAGTGAAAAGAATGCTGGGAAGCTGGGTGACCTTGAGCCAGTAGCAGAGGAAATGACCCAGGTGGCCTTGACTCAAGGTTCAACCAGTCACTGAACCAAGGGATCTTACCCTACTTAGGTATGTGTCATGGAAGCCTACAACAGCCTGGTGAAGACTGTGCCCCCCTGCTTAAAATCATGTTTTTAAACACATAAAGTAAAATATGAAGGAGTACAAAAGAAACCAATAATACTAAAAGTTATCAAACTACTTTAAAAAACAAAGTCATAGATCCCACTGGTTAAGGACTATTGCTTATAATATATTGCCTCTTAGCCCCAGTTTACAATGGAGAAACTAACTTTTTGAGAGGTTAGAAGATTATTTCTTACTACACCACAAGTGGTGGGGCTTTAGCATGGTGGAGTAGAGAAAGAGCCAGCCAAGGGACCCAAAAGATCTGAATTCAAGTTTCACCTCTGTAAAATAGTGGCTGCATGTTTCCTTCTGGGCAAGCCACTTCTCTGTGCCCTAGACAGCTCTTCTTTCTCCCCACAGAACTTTTTAATAATAATAGCTAGCACTGATATAGCATATAAAGACTTATTATGTTAAATATTAAGGTGGCTTACAAATAAACCACCTTATTAAAAATATTATTGAAATTCTTAAATTTCTCATTTTAACATCACAACGACACTAGGAGGTAGGTGCTATTATTATTGTTTGCATTTTACAGATGAGGAAGCTGAGGGATTGGCCTAGGGTCACACAGTTAGTAAGTGAGCTTAATTTTGGACTCAGATCTTCCTGACTCCAGGTCTAATGCTCTATCCACAGCACCACAGCTACTGCCTTTTTTTTTTAAAGACCAAACCTATTCAGGCAATTCTAGACAGCTCTTGAAGACTCTAAGTTATCGATGCTGATCTCCATTGGTAGAGGGAGTTTCCTCATCTCACAAGGCTTCCCTCCTTCAATGAAGCCAATCTTTTCTCCCCCAGCTAGGGAGAAGTGGGGTTGACTCTTGCAATGGACCTCCCAATCCAGGGCCATTCCCTAATATGGGAAGGACTCACTTTTCTACCAAGTCATGGACGAGTCTCATTTCTCATTTTCCAGGAAGCCTTTGTTTTGTTTTACTGTTTAAAAAACTAGAAACTCACCTGGAGACTCTCCCTTCACCTCTCGTGGAGGCTCCTACTGATCACTCTTGCAGGAGACAGGGTTACTCTAAAGAAAAACAGGCTGAGAGGCAATGATGTGTACAAGTGTTTGTGGGCAGGGACAAAGGAATGTAGCCCTTGAGTCCAGAGGTGGATCAAGCCCCAGTGGGAAGATGAAAAGAGCCTCTCTCTTCATCCTTCATGCTCTTGGGAGCTTCATTGGATCTATGGGGTTGGTGATGATATTGATTCCATTTTGCTGGTCATGTGTTTTTTTCCATAGCTAGAGTTCACATTGCGTGTCTGTCAACCTTCATTTCTAGCTAGTGAGCTCCTGTCCTCAGATGGCTGTTCCATGATGGTCCCATCAAATGAATTTTCATAGGTCATACATATAGGTGTACTTGTGGAGGGGCAGCAGTAGAAGAGCTCTGAATTGAGAACCAGAGGATGAGATTAAAGCCCCTGGTTCTGCCATCCACCCCCCACCAGGTCCTGGGAAACTAGCTTTCATCTACCTGGCCTGGTTTTTTCAACTGTGAGATGAGGGGGATGGCCTCTATGATATCTAAGGTGTCTTCCAGATCTTAGTCCTCTGGTCCTACTGTCCCAGAGATGTGGAGGCTGAAGGGTTCTGCCTTAGACTTGGGGGAAAACCTCAATTCCATGTTACAAATATCTTAGGCTCACAGGACCTTATTATGTAGTCTAGGAGTTATATTCTTTGTCTCAAGTTTCAAACCTTTAAAAGGTTAAGATGCTTCATCTTTTAATTCCCTGCTTGGAGGACTTCAAGCCGAGGATGGGTGACTACTTAACGGCTATATTATGGACAAGAGTCCTTTCATGTTCACATTGGAATGCATAATTCTCTCCCTCTTCCTCCCACAGGGCAATCAGGGTTAAGTGACTTGCCTAGGGTCACACAGGTACTGAGTGTTAGGTGTCTGAAGTTGGATTTGAATGGAGATCTTCTTGACTCCCGACCTGGTGCTCTATTCGCTGCACCACCTAGCTGCCCCAGAATATATAATTCTGACTTCTCTCAAATTAGGAGGGTTATTCACTCCTTTAGTATTTCTGCAGTACATCAAGTATTATGTTTTCATACTATGCAGTACTAGTTTTATTAGTCCCATTTTACAGATGAAGGATCTGAGGCTAGTGAGAAGTAGTGATAACTATACTTCCACAACTAGAAATTTCTGGAGCCTAGATTTAAGCCCCAATTCTTATGCCCATAAAATCTAAGAATTTTAGACTTGGAAGGGACCTCGTTGTCCCTCCCAGATGTACCTAAACAAGAGTCTATTTGTAACACACTGAACAAGTGGTCAGACCTTACTCAAAGATCTGTGGTGAGGGAGAAGCCACGAATAACCTCCTAAGACAGCCCGTTCCATTTCTGGACAGTTCTAATTGATAGCAAGAATAACTCAGGATTCCTTTTTAGCTCTGACCATTCAACCATGTCAGAACCCTTCATTATTCTCTCGAGCACATTTCTCCTACTAGCCCTGAGGAATAGCATGAGAGACTTGACCAGACATTCTGTAGCTAAACTCTACCTGATCTCCTAATCTTGTGAAAGAAAAGAAATAAGATTGGCTTGGCACGACCTGTTCTTACCAAATCCTTGCTGGCTCTCCCTGTCTCTTCTCTAGTTACTTTTCAAGATCCTCACTAAAAGTCCCTTTAATAATATTTTCTAAATTTTTTTCCTCAGGAATAAGTTGTACTCATTGACCTATAAAGTATCAATACTGTTCTTAGCCCTTTTTTTTAATATCAGTCAGCTTTTGTCCTTTTATTTTCCTATTGTGCCTCTCCCTTTCATCAGGAACTTTCTTTGAAAAAAGTTATTTGTATCTCTTATTTTTAAATTCTCTTCATTTCCAGATATATCCCTTCTCTGCCCTTCACAAAGAACCATCACTCCCCCCCAAAAAAAATTTAAAAAGAAAGAGAAAACTCTTTATTGAAACTAATCAACATATCAACCATGTTCAGTATTATATGTGATGTTCTGTATCAATAGTACTCCACCTCCACAAAGAGTGGAAGAAGGTGCAAGTTCATTTTGATGTTTTGGGGTCGTTTGGTTATTATAATTTCATAGCATTTAGTTTTGATTTTATTGCTATTATTTTTTGTGCTTGTCACAGTCATTCTGTAAGTTTTTTTTCCTGACTCTATTTATTTTACTTTGTAAGTTTATCTAAGTCTTCCCATGTTTCTCTGTACTTTTTGTCATATCAATTCTTGCAGCACAGTCATATTCCATTATGGTCATGTCCCACCATTTCTTTGGCTATTTTCCAGTCAATGATCTTTGTTTCTAATTCTTTGCTACTAAAACAATTGCTGCTCTAATATTGTTGGCAATTATAGGGCCTTTCTGACTTGTCCCTCCCTGGGTTATATCTAACATTGAAATCCCTGAGTTAGAGAGTACGTTTTTTTTTGGTCACTTTCTTATCATAACTCCAAATTTCTTTTTAGAATTTTCCATTTCTTTCTAATTTACGACTCTATGAACAAGTTATGAACATCTCTTTCCATAACCACTCTAACGTTGGTATTCCCCATGCTTTGTCATCGTTGCTGAATGGCTGACTCTGAGGTAGAGTCTGAGAGCTGGCTTTAAAAAAATTATATTAAAAGAAATCAACAAACACCATTTTACTCTCTCTCCTACTCACCCCCCCCCCCGGAAAGAGAAGTAATAATAAACCCCTTATAACAAATGTATACAATCAGCCGAAACAGAGCCCCATATTAGCCATGTCCAAAAATGGTTCATGCTGCATCTTAGGCTGTTGCCTTCCTCTCCAGAGGAGGGTAGCACGTTTCATTGGTCTTCAGGGTTATTTCTATTTTCACCTCTTTTCTTGTTGTGTGGAGCAATCTTTCATATAGTTAATCTTTCATTCAATTATAGTTAATCTCTTACATAGTTTTCAGTCCAGCTATGGAGCATTGTTTATTCATTTCATTTGACAACTTATCCACTGGGGAATGACTCCTGTTCTTCTATATTTTGGTTTGTTTGCTAATGGTCTTGCATATCGGACCATTATCAGAGATATTTGATGCCTAGGTTCCCTCCCAATTCACACCACTTCTTACACCAATACTACACATTTTATTTGTTCATCTTCACAGTATTGCAATGGTTATTGCCAAGGGATCCTGAAATCTTATGTCTCCCAGCACCTTGGTAGCAAGTTGATCTAACAATAGCTGCTATGTCAGGATTATTGTGAGAATCCAATTAGATAATATATGCAAAGTGACTTAAACCCTTAAAGTGCTCCATAAATCTTAGCTGTTGTTATGATCATTATCACCATCCAGGTACCATGATTAAACTCACCAAGTGGTGGTCCAGTGCTACTGACTTGTAATGGTTCTTGAGCCATATTTGGTTCCAGTCCTTGGTGGAAATAACAGAATCAAAACAGTAATTAATTTCTAAGGTTTGTCTTGCTTCTGTGATGTTGAACAAGTCCCTTCCTCTGTCTGGATCTAAATTTCCTCATCTGTAAAATGGAGGTGCAGGGGTAGATACACCCTTAAAATGTAAACCTCTTGAGATCATGGTGGGTCTTACTTTGGGCATTTGTATCCCCGGCATGCAACACACATTGAAATTCTATTCAATTCTATTCAATGTCTATTACCAGCTTCTTGGGACTCCATGTTGACATTTCCTTTGAGCTGATTGACATTAAGGGGAAAAAAGATTAGACAAATGCTGAGAGTTTGACTTGAATCCAGGTGTATTTTCATTGGAAAAGGAAACAGTTGTTTATTGGCAGTCTTAATGGATCAATTTGAGCCTCCAGCTGTTCTAAAGACATTAAGAGCCAGAGTTAATTATTCTTGATTTTGTATTGGCAGTCAGCTCCCTATTCATCATGGGGGATAACATAAATAGGACTTAGCTTGATTGGCACTCCAACATAGAACAGCACCAGGGGGTTGTTTATTAAAGCGCTCTTTAGTGACTGGTAAATAGACCAGGTGACTTGTGGTCATATCCATATATTTCACCCATCTCTGGGATGTGGTAAACTCTTCTCCTTGGAGGAATGTGCCCATGGCTCCTTTCAGGAAGTAAAACATGTTAGTGTCATGTCTGTAAAGCCTTGTTTTCTGAAGAGTTTTCTGATCAAATAGACTGATTTAAACATGGAAGGAAAATATCCTCATACCTCTACCTCTGTGTCATTCTAACTTTGGGGCATGAAAAGTCTCTTGTTCCAGGTGAGTATTTTGTTCTAAGTGGTTTCCCTGTAAGGATAGCCACTGACATTCCCATCATTCTATAAGTTTTGCTGAGGACTCTATAGACATCATTTCATTTGTTCCTAATTCCTAACTATAGAAGGTTAATATTGTTATTATCCTCATTGTATACATGAAAACTGAGATTCAGAGGGGTTAATTGACTTGTCCAGGGTGACACCATAGAAATAAGAATTATAAAATCTCAGAATAGGAAGGGACCCTGGGAGCTTTCTAGTCCCAGCCAAATTCCAAACAGCAGCCCAACCATAGCATACCCAATAAAAAGTCCTGAGTTTCTGAAGTAGAATCCAAAGCCTGGTTTTCCTGACCCCAGGCCAGCATTCCAGACATACCACACTGCCTCCAGGACCACCACATTGCCTATAGCTTTTTAATTTCATTTACATTCTATGATTTCCAAGGCAGAATCCAAGGAAACCTGAAAATAACCTTGACAGGCAGCATGACTTATTAGACAAGATAGTCATTACTGAAGGGCCATATCTTAAATAGGACCTGTATCTTACTATGTCAGGGTACAGAATAAAGAACACCAACTCACTGGTCCATATTCAAGGTCATCTATAAGCATCAGCTCTGGAGCCCCCATGGTCAACAGGCAGCAATCAGAATTGGCCAAAAATTTATTTGGGATGATTTAGGGAGTCTGTAGTCAATGGAGTGAACAGTGGAGCATGAATTAGGAGTCCATCCACCACAGGTGGAGAAATCAGTTGCCTTCCTGGTGTGATTTGAGGGACAAGTCCATTCTCTCTGGGTCTGTTTCCTCTTTTTTTTTTTTTGTTAAGAAATCAATGTTTTATTTTCAATCAGCATTTTTCCAACACTATTAGAGCATCTGGGTTTTAAGACCACTCTGTAGTAGTTCCTACCCACTCAGTGGCCTGAGCAGTAGGAGCCGCAGACCAGTCCTCAGTAGCTGGCTGAGCACTCCAATCTTCGGTGGGGAACTGCTGAATGGGCACAGATGGCACCTGTACTCCCTCGGACCAATCAGCCACCTCTGGTTGAGTTGCAGTGAATTCTGGGGCGGGTGCTGTTTCCTCTTTTTAAATGAGGATTAGATTCTATATTCTCTTTGTGTGTGTGAGATGGACCCTCCTAACAGTCTGGTGATGTCTATGGACCATAACACTTCAGTAGTCTGTTGCCCGAATTCATAATTGAAGGAAGCGACAAATTTTAGTTAGAGATCAGTGAAAACAATGGTATGATTTTTTTTTCCATCCAAATTCATCGATACTCTGGGAGCTATCTATAAACTAAATGAGCATGTGTGGATTCCAAGTTAAGAACCATTGCTCTGATACACTTAGGTCTTCTCAACAATACAATGCTCTAAGACAATTCCCAAAGACTGGTGATAGAAAATGCTACCCCCATCCAGAGAAAGAACTATGGAGTCTGGATGTAGATGAAGCAGACTATTTTCTCTTTTTTGTTCTTGTTTTTTTCTTTCTCATGTTTTTTTCCCTTTTGTTCTGATTCTTCTTTTACAACATGACTTATGTGAAAATATTTTTACTATGATTTTACACGTATAGCCTATATCAGATTGCTTGCTATCTTCAAGAGGAGGAAGAAAACCCATCAATGCTCCCAGCATCCTCTCTGCTCCCCCCCCCCCCCCCCGATTCCACACCTCCTCTTCAGTCTGATTCTATGGCCATTTATTAAGGTGAGCTCCAACTGTATGCCTATCCTCTGCCAGGTGCTAGGGAACTAGGGAAGTGTGCCTGCCTTCAGGGAGCTTATATTCTTCTTGAGAGAGCAAAGGGGAACCCAGAGAAGGCTCTAGGGGTAAGAGCTCCAACTCTTTCCTCTGGCAGAAAGGAATGAACTCACTCTCTTTTATGGAAATTCGGGCCAGGAGCCTGAAAATATTCTTTTGAGTGCTCCCAAGGATTGTTACTGGGAGCATTTCTAATCTTTCCTAGGTCCTTTGGTTCAATTTGAGAAGTAGAGGAACCAGAAAGTCCCTGCTCTCAAGGAACTCATTCTCTGATCAGCAGAGACAACACATGACTTACCCTGAAGGGTAGACAGAAAGGGCCAGAAGTTTAAAGGATGTAAGGGAAAGGGGAGGAACAGATGGCAATACCCAGGTGTCATTCAGGGGCTCCATCAGCATTTCAGATGACAGTGCCCAGGGAGGCTGGAGAATGGAGTAGCAAGACAACTGGTAAGGTTTGGAAGACTTTCAGATTCAGTGCCAGGGCAGATAGTAAGGCTTGGTTGTCTTCCATTTCATTGGAAGTTGTAGTTGATGTCTCTAAAATCATCCAAGTGGTATGAACAGTCATGCCCTTCTTCCAACTCAGAGTACTTCATTGAAGTCTGTGTAGTCAACAGGGGAAGCTCAGTCAAGGGGAAAGGATTCACCTGTTGGCCATTCTTCCTGCCTGGTTTGTTCAGTGTATTCTGGATACTATGGGGGTTAGTCAGTCAAGAAGCATTTGTTAAGCACTTACTGTGGGTCCTTGAGAGAGATACAAAGGGAAGACAAAGAAGAGTATACTTCCTCATTCCTCAGGACAAAGACTCTGAAGGACAATAAGCCAGTGTTGGTCCCATCACTTCCTCGAAAATAGAGAAAGAAGAAATGGAAACAGTGTCCTTGGGCTCAAAGATTACTGTAGATGGTGACTGCAGCCATGAAATTAAAAGATGCTTGCTCCCAGAAGGAATGCTATGACAAATCTGGGCAGCAGACTAAAAAGTAGAGGCAACACCTTGCTGACAAAAGTCAATCTAGTCAAAGCAATGGTTTTTCCAGTAGCAGTGTATGGCTGTGAGAGCTGGACTAGAAGCAAAGCTGGGTACTGCAAAATTGATACTTTCTAATTGTCATGCTGGAGACTTTCAAGAGTCCCTTGGACAACAAGGAGATCATATCAGTCAATACTTAATTCAGGCTAGTCACTGGAAGGTCAAATACTGAAGCTGAAGTTGAAATACTTTGGCCACATAATGAGAATATGGGACTCATTGGAAAAGACCCTGATGTTGAGAAAGATTGAAGACAAAAGGAAAAGGAGATGGAAGAGGGTGAGATGGGGAGATATTATCATGAAGACAACAAACATAAACTTGGCAGACTTTGAGAAGTAGTGGAGGATAGAAGGGCCTGGCATTCTCTGGTCCCTGGGGTTATGAAGATCTGGACATGACTGAACAACAACAACAACAATGACCCTGTCTGGTTTTTAGAGAGCTTTTTGTTTGAGGAAAATAATCACTTGGGTGTGAGAAACATTCTAGCCTCGACTTCAAAGGCTACAGATAAGCCATTCCTTGAGGGAGGATAAACTGGCAAAGTTTATTCTTGAGTTCAAATCTAGCCTCAGATACTTACTAGCCTTGTGATCTTGGACAAGTCACTTAGCCCCATTTACCTCAGTTTCCTCATCTGTAAAATGTATCGGAGAAGAAAATGGCAAACCACTTCAGTATCTCTGCCAAGAAAACCCCAAATAGGGTCAAAAGAGTTGAAAGTGACTGAAATGACTGAACAACATTTTATTTTGTTTCCTCCAAGGAAGGATTTTTCTCTTCTTAGAGGGATGCTGCTCTTCTAAAAGAGCTATCAAAAGCGTGAGCAGCTCCCCGACTAGTAGAGTTTCACCTGTGGCTCCATGATGCAACACACAGAGGGATATTTTCTGGCAGAATCATCTTGCAGATACGCTAAACCTGGTTGAGGGTAATCAAGAGGCCTTGAACCCATTGGTGAGTTAAGGGGGATCTGCTCCAAGCATAGGAAGACTTCCCCCAGCAGAATGCGTGGATGGGAATAACTTGTTCCAATGGCCATGAAGGTGGCTGAAACAGGATCTGTGGAGTGCTGAGAGCTTGGGCAGACGTTGAAAATGCCAAGGGCAAAGTGGAGGTTACATATCCCAGAGTTCAACGCTCTCTCCTCCCTTCTGCTGTGGCTGCCGTTGGGTCTACACGCCGCAGCCATGGCTATCCAGTACCCCGTGGCCGTGGGCCTCAACAAGGGCCACAAGGTTACGAAAAACGTTTCAAAGCCTCGACACTGCCGCCGCCGTGGGCGCTTGACCAAACACACAAAGTTTGTGAGAGACATGATCCGGGAGGTATGTGGATTTGCCCCATATGAAAGGCGGGCCATGGAATTGTTAAAAGTCTCCAAGGATAAGCGAGCCCTTAAGTTCATCAAAAAAAAGGGTGGGAACTCACATCCGAGCCAAGAGATAGAGAGAGGAGCTCAGCAATGTCCTAGCTGCCATGAGGAAGGCTGCTGCCAAGAAGGACTAAACTGGACTCTGCCAACCTTCCCCACTTACCCAAATAAAGATTTGACAAATAAAAAAAAAAAAAGAAAATGCCAAGGGCACCCACTACATCCCAGGCCATCATCAGTTGTCTTGACTTTTTTTTCCTGCCACTGGTCCCCAATGACTCTGGATGGAAAAGTGAGACTAACAACTTTGTGCAACCCTGCCTCACTTAAATCCATTCATGTGCAAGTCAAGATATCACCCATGATGTCATTGGCTCACTGTGAAAACACAGGATGAACAACAACAGAGTCTCTGAACTTAGCCCCAAAGGGCTTAAGATCATAGCCCATGAGTAGGCTGCTAATTGAGGGCTTTCCAGTTAGATATGATGCATCGCCAGCTTGTGCTATGCTGGCACAGCCCCTGAGAACTGCCCATGTTGTAATGAGGCAGCAGACATTGAGTGTAATGACTTGGGTCTTTATGTCTCCCCATTGGAATGTTTGCTCCTTGAGGACAGGGCTTTTTTTTTTTTTTAATTCCTTAATACCTAGCACAGGGCCTGCCACACCCTAAAATTCTGTTCTGGACAGTTTAGGAAGGGCATAGATAAGCCAGAGAGTATGTGGAGGAGAGTGGCCAGGATGGTGAAAGGTCTTGAGTCCATGCCAAATGGAGACTAGTTGAAGGACCTGGGCATGTTTCATATGGAGAAGAGGAAACTCAGGGGAGACACAGCAGCTGTCTCGAGGTACTTGGAAGGTGGTCATGTGCTAGAAAAATTAGCTTTATTCTGCTTGGCTCCAGAGAGCAGAACCAGGAAGAGTTGGGGTGGGAGTGCAGTTGCAGAGAGACAGAGTTAGGCTTGATGTCAGGAAAAAAAAAATCAAAACAAACTTCTACCAGTTTAAGCTGCCCCAAAGTATAATTCATTGCCTCAAGAAGTGGGTTCCTCCTCAGCAGAGGTCTTTAGACTGAAGATAGGTGACCCACTTGTAGAGTTTGGTATGGCAGGATTCCTTTGGTGTGTGCTGGACTACATGGCTACTAAGGTCCTTTCTGACTCCAGTTCTGTGATTCTGTCATTTCTCAGACTGGGGGTGAGAGCGGAGGGTATCACTCTAGTTCCTTGTTCAATGTCAAAGTCAGTGTAGACTCCCAGGTTCTCAGAGAGCTCTGCTGAGATGTTTCAGCTTGAGGAATCTCCACAGAATGGATCTATGGCATGTGGGACCAATCAAGGCCACCTCCTAACCCTACATGTTTGTGGCTGCTCAGCAGACATGCTCTGATGATGGTAACAGACTTAGGTCTATGGAATGATGATCTGCCAAGCCTAGAAGCCCAATTCCCAAAGCCATTCATACTTCCCCAAACCCTATCAAGACAGATGGGCAAGGCTCTGGCAAAGGGCCTTCCAGAGCTGCTTTCTCTCCTTCTTTTGCCATGAGTTGGTAGCACGATATCATTCTAATGACTAGAGTCTAATGACTAGAATAATGATGAGAATTGATAGCAGCATCTCCTCTTCATGCTGCCATCTAAGGACTGTGGGCACTTTCTTCTGAATGGCCTTCTGAGCAAGCCAGGACCAGCAGGAATGTACTCATTTTACAGAGGAGGAAACTCTGAGGCTTTGAGAGAGGGCCTATCAATTTCCCACAGTAAAGTGGGAAGTAAAGTGATGAGCTAGATCTTGAACTCTGGCCTCCTGACTCCAAGTCCAGTGGACTTTTCCATGCTATGAAGTAGAGTGGGGTGAAACTTGCAGGCATTGGGGAATGTGGGTGCTGAAAAAAAAACACCAAAATTAGAATCCATTTTAAAACAAGAAAAAAAGAAATAGTCACTCATCTTTCCTCTCTCCCAAAAGATTGCACAATCTTAGGGCAAATTAATAGATTCACAGTATTGAGAATAAGGAAAGTCACAACCATTCATTCATTCAAAACGAAGTAAAAAATGTTAAGGCCCCAACAAGATAAAGCAACAGCTGATCTTTCAGAGCCGAGAGACCCCGGTATATGTCCATGTTATTAAAAGGGACGAGGTGGAGGCCATGGTCTTAGTAGAGGCTCCATCTGGGAATCTCTCTCTCTCTCTCCTCCTCCTCCTCCTCCTCCTCCTCCTCCTCCTCCTCCTCCTCCTCCTCCTCCTCCTCCTCCTCCTCCTCCTCCTCCTCCTTCTTCTTCTTCTTCTTCTTCTTCTTCTTCTTCTTCCCTCTTTCTCTCTCTCCTTCCTCTGTTGCCATTTGTCCTTCTCTCTTTGTCTCTCTTTTCTTCTTCTCCTCCCTTCTCTCTCATAAACCATCTGGTGGTGAAATCTGGTGAAATTGATGACTTCTCAGAATAATGTTTTTAAATTAATAAAATGAAATACAGTACATAGAATTACCAAACATACCAATTATGTTGAAATGAAATTATCAAAATGATTTTTAAAATTACGATTCATTGATATAAAGGCAAGAGAGCCTGTGCTAGAGGCAATGGGGAGCCAAGAGAAAATGACTTGGTGAATTTGTACTTGAAGATGATTATTTGGACGCTAATGTGGAGGATGGATCAGAGAGGGGAGAGGCTGAAAGTGAGGAGATCCAGTGGACGCTGTTGCAGCCCTGTAGGTGAGAGGTGATGAAGGCAGGACCTAGGATGGTGTCCAGGTGAGTGGAGGGAAGGGGACAGATGGGAAAGATGCCCATTGTCAAATACTTGACAGCTGATTGGATGCTGTGAGGTAGAAGGAAGAATGGATGACAACTCCCCAGTGATGGACCAGTGTGACTTGAGAGGTTGGCAGTGGGGAATCCCGTGACCAGGGCCCTATACTACATAGTTCCATCCATTCTTCTTTCTCAAGAAAGGCTCATACAGGGGCAGCTAGGTGATGCAGTGAATAGAGCACTAGCCCTGGAGTCAGGAGGACCTGAGTTCAAATCTGGCCTCAAACACTTAACACTTACTAGCCATGTGACCTTAGGCAAGTCACTTAATCCCAATTGCCCTGCCTTCCCCCCTCCAAAAAGAAAAAACAAAAAAGAAAAGAAAAGAAAGGCTCATACCAGAAGCAGCCAGACAGATGGGTTTGAATTTCTCTGGGTAAGGAAGTTTCTCAAGTCACTGTTTCCCCAAATTAAGTCAACAGGACCTTAACGTTTCTTTCTCCACCCTTTACCCCCTACCCTCTCTTTCTCCTGTCTAAAACAAAATCCAATGTTTTTTCACCTTTCTGAGGTCTGAATGAGATCTCCAGGACTTCTTCATTTCTAGAATTTTCCTCACTCTCTCAATAGAAGTGTTCGGGTTTGGAGGGACATTAAGTATTAAAACAATTCTTTGTTTGATTAGTGGTTTTCATATATTACACTCATTCCCCTTGGAGGGAAATCCTGGATGGGACAATGTTTTCAATTAATTGAAGCACAAAGTCAGAGAGCTTCTTTTCTGGTCCCCTCTAGCAACACCAAGCTTGCAGTCTACTAAGAGCACTATGTCTTTTTTGGAACACTACTGTCTTTCCATGCCTCCTCCATCTAATGAAAGCCAAATTCTTAAAACATCCAAATGTGAGACTGAACATCTATCCCTATTGAATTTCATTTTATTTAGATTCAGCCCCATTCCCTTGGCTGTCAAAGTCCTGCTGGTCCTAATTTTTATCAAGTATGGATTATTGGCCATCATAGCCTCCTAGGATGTAAACATTGGAGGGATCTCAGAGGCATGGAGTCCAGTCCATACACAAGACCATTTCCCTCTGTAACATGCCACATGATTGGCTTTCCAGCCTTTGCCTAAAGATATCCATGAAGGGGAATCCCATCACTTCTCAAGGAAGCCCATGCCACTTTGGAGCAGTTTTAACTGACAGAAAAGCTTTACTGACATGAGCCCTAAAATCACTTGCCCAGGACAAATTGTGACATTGGCAAGAGCTATTCCTCTGAGCTCTGTGTCATCTGCATATTTGATAAGAATATTATCAGTGCTTTTAGTGAAACCATGGATGAAAATGTTAAGGAGCACTAGGACAAGCAGAAGTCCCTGGGTACTCCACTGGAAACCTCCTCCCATATTCTCATCCACTCTTCGAATCTGACCACCCAACCAGTTCTGAATCTCTCTGAATCCATAACCCAAATTTATCATTATCCAATATGCATCCATCTATTTCTAAAGAAATTGTATAAGATGCTTTGTCAAAGGCTTGGCTAAAATCTAAGTAAGCGATGTCAATAGCAGTCCACTCACTGGTTTAATGATTCTATCAAGAGGGAAATGAGAGTCTGGCATGATCTGTGCTTGGTGATGCCAGGATGGCTCTTCATAATCAATGCTTCTCTTTCTGGACATTGACCAATCATCCTTTAATGATCTGTTCTAGAATTTTCCCAGAAATAGAAGTTAAACTTACTGGCCTGTAGACTGCTGACTCTACTTGTTGACCTTTTTTGAGAATCACAACGCCATTTCTGCTTCCCTGATTTCATCTTCAATGTTCTTTCAGCTATCATTGGCCAATAGTTCAGCACTGACATTGGCCACATTTTTCATAATCCCAGGATGCAATTCACTGGGGTGGTGTCATTGGGATTCATCTGGGCTCGAGGTGCTTTCTGCCTTATCTTGGGTAGCATCTCCCTGTGAGTCATTTTCCTGTGTAAAGGTAATTCTTTTACAGAAAAAATAGAAACAAAATTGGAAGAGCTCTGCCTTCTCTCAGTTATCAATTATTGTCATTCCATTTGCTGCAAGCAAAGATTACATTCTTTCTTTGATCCATTTTCTTTCAATCTAGCTCTAAAACCCTGCCTTTTGTTGTCCTTGGTTTCCCCCACTATCCTCCTGAGCATAAGCATTTCTGACATGGTTTTTATATTGTCATTGTACTCTTTTTTATTCATTGTCTGTTATCTGGCCTTGCTTCCATCTTCTGGAAATTTCTCTTTAAAATCAAAGTTCGTCAGTGAGCTCCTATTGGTCTCTTCAGGCAAATCTCATTTTTCTTCAACATTGGAATTGCTTCCCTTACCTATGTGATCTGGTTCTATTTTACCAGACTATCTTCAGGTTCCTTCTCTGCCTAATCATATAGTACCTCTTCTTCAAGTCCTTTACATCCTCCAGGAAACAGATGGTAATGAACCATTTGTAATCTGCATTGGTTAGACCTCATCTGAAATACTGTGTTCAATTCTAGGTGCCAGGCTTAGGGATGGCATTAGCCAATGCCCTAAGGAGAGCAACCAGGGTGGTGCAGAGTCTCCAATACATTCCACATGAGAATCAGTGAAACAAAATGGGGATATTTGCCCTAAAGAACTGACTTTTGGAAAGGGAGAAGAGAAAATCATAAGAGAACTTCAAGTATTTGAAATGGAAGAAACATTAGTCACATTGTTTGGTTTAGAGGACAGAATTAGAAATGTTCTTGCCTGGTCTTCTATCTAGCTTTCTGTTTACTTCTATCCATTCAAATAAAATATGCCTTAATGATCCTCTTTCCTTTTATTGACTTTCCAAACTCCCCTGCTCCCCACCATTGGAAAAAAGAAAATAAAAACAAAGGTTAAATCTTATTTCTCATCTAGAAAACAGCCCCTCTCTTGAGAATGTCTAGTCAGTCTTATCATCAGTGCCTTGAACAGAAGCCTTATTTCCCGGTCTTGAAGGTTTCTGCTAAATGGGTGACTTGGACCCATAGACATGACCACGAGCTCAATACCCAGTGGAATCGACTTCTAGTGGGCAGTGGCCATGGTACTGCTGAAAACACACACACACACACACACACACACACACACACACACACACACAGACAGACACACACACGCACGCACGCACGCACGCAAAACCTCAGCATAGATGAAACATAAAATCATCAAGGAGAAAGATATGGCTGTGTAGGTCCAGAGACTTTGAAGTATAGTGAAGTCAAAGCCCAGGGAAAGAGCATGTTTACAGCATTGTTAGTGTTTTAGTATAACAGATTTAGCAGGTTTCCAAAGAAAAGCCATACAATATTAGTGAAATTCAGGACCCATTACCCCAACACAGCTATAGAAAGAATAAGATTTCTTTGTTTTAAAAAAAGGAGTAATGATTGTTGTTCTCAAAGCATATGCTTGAGGTCAGACATCATTTCACAGAACAATAACAGAGGTTGACAATAGTAACACTCCATTGGATTTATCCAATAATTAAAACTGGTTTACCTCCAATTGGATCCAATGAAACAGTTTAGAAACAAGAATAGAATCAAAAGGCCACCCATTAGTGACAACCACTTGAACTCAGCTAACAGTATGTTGAAAATGAGCCATCAAACAAATGACATTTGTTTACAAAAATGAAGGGGTTATAATGACAATTCAAGACCCCATAATTTCCACCAAAAATGACAGAAGTATTATGTCTGTGTCAGTGCAGATTTTGCTTGGAATCCATGGTAATTATTCCTTATATCAAAGTAGGTTTCAAAAACTTAGAACCTACCAAACATCTAACAAGGTGTGACTTGGTGGCCTAGATTAGATGTGAGAAGCTTGTGTCTTCTATAAATTTTTAGATGTCAAAACTACATACTGTAAAAACAAACCTCAAAATATCTTTAAGAAGTCAGCCAGTTAATTGTACTGAAACTGGAATATCATCACAAAAAATATACTTCCCCATCCTTCTGAGAATAATATTGACCCATAAAAATTTAAGAACTTCAGTTTTAATTGATGTTACCAAACCAAATGCTCCTAATCTCTAAGCTATGCACAATGAAAAGCTTTTTAAATATAGAAGAGACCTAGCAAGGGAAATGAAAAGCTAAGGGGGAACAGCAAAACTGGTACACTCCGTGTTGCTGCCAGAGGTATAGTTGGGATGCTTTTAGTGAACCTACAGAGAGGACCATACATTGAAATGCTTTCATTTAATTTCAAGATTCAGTCATTTTATAAACTTGCACAGTAGTCTGCTGAATATTAAATACAACATGATGGAAGCTTGACCCTGGAGTGTTTCTATCTAAATACCTTTGAAAAGAGATGAGGGGGAATTGTGGGGAGATAAGGCAGGAATAAGGAGTAAGGTGGGATATGAACTGGCTTTTCTCAATTCCCCTAAAAATAATGTAAAGTAACCATTTAGAGTACAGAAATAATGAAATGTCAGGGTAAAACAGTTGTCCAGTCTAAGATAAGTTGGGGTGACCTTAGGAAAGCTCTGGCCCCTGAACGCATTGAAGGGCAGAAACCTCTAGACAGCTTCTTGAGAAGTAACCAGCAACAAGCCCTTGGGGAGGCTACAGACTGAGCTTCAGGAACTTTAGCCCCAAGGAAAGTGTGGGGGTGGGGAGCCTGATCAGGAGTGCATTGCTGAGGGGCCCTTGACTGGCACTAGCCATGAGGCCCACAAGAGCTAACTCAGTGGGGTCCCAAGTTGTTGCTGCTATCAGCAGATTGAGCGGGGTTGCAGAGGGGCGGGGCTCTGCTGGGTGTGGGCACCCACTGGCCAAGGTGTGAGGCAGAGGACTGGGGACCACACCTAGCATTGGATTATAGAACTGTGGGAGAAGCAAGAGGCCAAAGGCTTCCCACATAGAGCTCAGAAAACAACATCTAAAAACCTAAAGCCGGAGACATTACCCCCCACACCCCAGGAACAGAGTCCGACCCTGACTTAAAGTTAAAAGCCGAGAAATAAGCTGTTTTAGAAAAAATGAGAGCAAAGAAAGAGCCTGACCATAGACAGTTACTATCGTGATAGATAATCAGTGTTCAAATTCAGAAGACAAAACCACTACTTGAAAAACCTCAAAGAAAAATGTAAAATAGTCAGAAGCCCCCAAACAGAAGAGCTTAAAGAGGACTTTAAAATCAAAGAAGAGAGGTAGAATAAAAATTAGGAAAAATAAAAGAAATACAAGAAAATCCAAAAAAATTATGAAAAGAACATTGACCAATTAGAAAAAAAGATCCAAAAACTTATAGAAGAAAATAACGCCTTAAAATTAGAATTAGGCGAGGGACCAGTCAGATTGGCTAAGATGACAAAACAAGAAAGTGACAAATGCTGGAGAGGATGTGGACAAATTGGAACACTAGTGCCTTGCTGGTGGAGTTGTGAACTTATCCAACCATTCTGGAGAGCAATCTGGAATGATGCCCAAAGGATTATAAATCATTTCATACCCTTTGACCCAGCCATACCACTTCTAGGGTTATATCCCAAAGAGATCATAGAAGTGGGAGGAAGACCCATATGTACAAAAATATTTTTAGCAGCTCTTTTTGTGGTTGCAAAGAATTTAAAATTAAGGGGGTGCCCATCAATTGGGGAATGGCTAAACAAGTTGTGGTATATGAATGTAATGGAATATTATTGTGCTATAAGAAACGAGGAGGTGATGGATTTCACAATTACCTGGAGAGACTTATACAACCTGATGCTGAGCGAGAAGAGTAGAATCAGAAGAAATTTGTATACAATCACAGACATACCATATCTGTGATGACCAACTATGACAGACTGGACTCTTTTCAGCAATATAGTGATATAAGTCAATCCTGAAAGACTCAAGAAAGTGAGAAAAGCGCCATCCAGAGATATAACTAGAAAGAACTGAGCCTGAATCCTGATGGAAGCAAACTAAATGATCTTTTTCTTTTCGTTGTTTGGTTTTCTTTTCTTCCTTAACATCTTTCATCCCACCTAGTACAATATGCCTTTGTAATTGGACTAATGTCTAATATGAATGCATTTGCAGATCTTATACTGGCTGTCATGGGGGGAGGGGGTAGGGAAGGAAAGGAAATTTGAAAATCAAGGAACTACGGAATTGAATCTTGTTAACTGAAACTAAACTAATAAATTAATTAAAAAAAAGAATTAGGCGAGGGAAAGCTCATAAGACATCAATAAATAATAAGACAAAATCAAAAGAATGAGAAAAAGGGAAGAGAACATGATATCTCATTAGAAAAACAATTGACCTGGAAAATTGAGAAGAGAGATAACAAAAGAATTGTTGGACTATCTCAAAGTTATGATCAAAAAGGAATCTGGTCACTATACTTAAAGAAATTATTAAGGAAAATTGCTCCAAATCTTAGAACTAGAGGGTAAAATAGAAATTGGGGAAAAAAATCTACCAATCACTTCCTGAAAGAGGTCCTAAAATGAAAACACATAGGAACATTATGGCTATGTTTCAAAGCTCCAAGGTCAAGGAAAAAATATTACAAAGAACTAGAAAGAAAGAATTTAAATATTGTGTAGCTACAATCAGGATAACACATAAAGAGTTAGCAGCTTCTACATTAAAAGACTGAAGGGCAAGGCATATGATAATCTGAGGAGCAAATGAGCTGGGCTTTCAATCAATAAAAACCTACCAGCAAAGCTGAATACGATTCTATGAGGAAAAATGGATATTTAATGAATTAGAGAACTTCTGGGTATTCTTGAGTAAGAGACTAGAACTGAACAGAAAACTTGACTTAAAAGAATTAGGAGAAACCTAAGAAGGATTTGAAATAGGAAAATGAATCTTCCCCACTGAAGGCCCAACACTATCCACTGTACCACCTAGCTGCCAAGAAGGTAAACATGAAAGATTAATTATAAGGGATTTAATAATGTTAAGCTATTTACTTCTTATGTAGGAAAATGTTATTTGTGACTCTTAAATTATCATTACTAGGGTAGTTTGAAAAACTATACATAGAGAGAAGGCTTGTAGTTGAGTTGATTATGATGGGATGATCCCCCAAAATAGAAATGGGTAAGGAGAGGTAAAATTGAGCAAAAAAAGGAAAAAGGTGTGTATAGAAGAACTGTTACAATGGAGGGGGAAAGGGAAAGAGTGTGGGTAGTACAGGAACCTTAGTCTCATCAGAACTGGATTAAGGAGGGAATGACATAAACTGCTAGCAAGGTAGAAAAGTTTTCTTATGTAACGGAGAAATAGGAGCATAAGAGGAGAGGATAGGGAGGGTCTCTTAGTAGAGTGTGTGGATTAAGGAGGCAGTGGTCAGAAAGAAATTGGATTCCTAAGGAGGGATGGAGGGGAGAGAGAGAAAAAGAGAGAGGGAGGGAGAGAGGAAAAGAGAGAGGGAGAGAGGGAGACAGAGAGAGAGAGAGAGAGAGAGAGAGAGAGAGAGAGAGAGAGAGGCAGAGACAGAGAGACACAGAGAGAGAGACAGAGAGAGAGGGAGGTGGGGGGGTATACAGAACTAGCAATTATAACTTTGAATTTGAATGGGATGAACTCACCCAAAAAACAGAAATAGATAGCAGAATGGATCAAAACCCCAAATCTGACAATGTATTGTTTGCAAGAAACACATGTGAAAATGAGACACACGTAAGGTAAAAATAAAGAGTTGAAATAGAATTTATTATGCTTTATCTGATGTAAAAAAAAGGTACAGGTATCAATCATCAATCATGATCCCAGACAAAGTTAAAGTGAAATTTTGTTTTTGTACAGTTGTTCAGTTATGTCCAGCTCTTCGTGACTGCATAACTATAACATGGTAGGCTCTTCTGTCCTCCATTATCTCTTAAAGTCTGTCCAAGTTCACATTTGTTCTTTCCAAGGTACTATCTATCCATCTCATCCTCTTCTGTCCCCTTTTCCTTTTCCTTTCAATCTTTCCCAACAAGTCCTGTCTTCTCATTACGTAGTCAAATTATTTAAGTTTCAGCTTCAGTATTTGACCTTCCAGTCAATATCCTGAATTAATCTCTTTAAGCATTTACTGATTTGATCTCCTTACTGTCCAGGGGACTCTCAAAAGTCTTCTCCAGTACCATGATTTAAGAGCATCTATTCTGTAGCACTCAGCTTTTCTTACAGCCCAACTCTCACAGTCATAAATTGCTGTTGGAAAAACCATAACTTTGACTCTATGGTCAGCGGGGTGATGTCACTGCTTTTTAGTATCCTGTCCAGATTTGCCATAGCTTTCCTTCCAAAGAGCAGGAGTCTTTTAATTCCATGACTGGTCACTGTCTGTCATAGTTTTTGAGCCTAAGAACATAATATCTGACACTGCTTCCATTTCTTCCCTCTATATTTTGGTAAACATTTAGTAAAGGATTATGGAAATACAGGAAGTGATGGGACCAGTTGCTAAACCTTGTTTTTTTATGTTAAACTTCAAGCCAACTTTTACATTTTCTTCTTTCATCCTCATAAAGGCTTCCTAATTCTTCTTCACTTTTTGCCATCAGGGTAGTATCATCTGCATATATGAGATTATTGATACATCTCCCAGCAACCTTAATTCTGACTTGATTCATTTAATTAAATGAGATAAACGGTGAAACTATATTATATTAAAAGATAACGAAGCAATATCAATAGTAAATATATATGCACTAAATATTAAAGCATACAAATTTTTAAAGGAAAAGATAAATGAATTACAGGTGGAAATGAATAGCAAAACTATTATAGTAGAGGAACTTTAACCTTCCCCTCTCAGAACTAGATAAATCTAATGGAAAAAATAAATAAGAAATAAGTCAAGGAGATGATAGAATCTTAGATATGATAGATATCTATAGAGAACTGAGTGGGAATGGAAAGGAATACATCTTTTTCTCAGTAGTTCATAGCATCTTTACAAAAAGTAACCACACATTAAGGCATAAAATCTTTATATATTTAAATGCAGAAAAGCAGAAATACTAAATCCATCCTTTTCTGACCATAATGCAATAAACATTATATTTAGTAAAAGATTGTGGAAATACAGATTAAAAATTAATTGGAGGCCAAATATCCTAATCTTAAAGAATGAGCAAGTCATAGCAAACAAAACATAAGTCATAGCAAACAATAAAACAATTTTATTAAAGAGAATGATAATAATGAAGCAGCATACCAAAACTTATAGAATGCCGCAAAAGCAATAATCAGAGGAATTTTTTTTTTTATCTTTAGATGTTTATATCAAGAAAATAGTGAAGGAGCAGTCCAATGAATTGAGTATGGAATTAAAAAAAAACTAGAAAAAGAATAAATGTAAAACCCCCAATTAAACACCAAATTATAAATCCTAACTACTGAAGGTGCGATTAATAAAATTAGACATAAAAACCATTGAATTAATAAATAAAACTAGAAATTTTTGTTATTGAAAACTCAATAAAATAAACTTTTGGTGAATGTTATTTTTAAAAAAGAAGAAAACCAAATTACTATTATCAAAAATGAAAAGTGAACATATCACTAATGAAAATGAAATTAAAGCAATTATTTGGAGTTATTTTCTTTAATCATATGTCAGTAAGTTTAATCATTTAAGTTAAATGGAAGAATACTTAACAAAAATATAAATTTCCCAGATTAACAGAAGAACAAATAGGATATCTACATAAACCTATTTTAGAAAAGGAAATTGAATAGGCCCATAAATGAGCTTCCTGAGAAAGAAGCATCAGGACAAGATTTACAAGTGAATTCTACCAAACATTTAAAGATTATTTAAATCCAATATTAAATTAATTATTTGGACTAATAGGCAAAGAAGGAGTCTTACCAAAGTCCTTTTATGAAACAAATATGGTTCTGATACCTAAACCAGAAAGAGTGAAAACAGAGAAAAAATATTACTGATCAATTTCACTAATGAATATTAATACAAAAATCTAAAATAAAATGCTAGCTTGGAGACTATATCACACTATATCAGAAAGGTTATACATTGTGACCAAATCAGATTTATACCAGGAATGCAGGGAGGGTTCAATATAATGAGAGCTATTAACATAATTGATTATATCAATAACAAAATTCATATGATTATATCAATTGATATAGAAAAAGCTTTTGACAAAATCCATATATATCTAACATATATATATGTATGTATTGTATATAGATACAGATTTTTCCTTAAGATGATAAGAAGCATCTCTCTAAAACTATCAGCAAGCATTATTTGTAACTGGAGTAAGCTAGAAGTCTTCCCAATAAAATCAGGAGGGAAACAAGGATGCCCATTATCATCAATATCATTCAACTAGAAAAGCTAGTATTAGCAATAAGAGAAGAAAAAGAAATGAAAGGAATCAGAATGGACAGTGAGGTAATAAAACTGTTTATTTTTTTTTTTTTTGCAGACAATGTGATGGTATGCTTGGAAAATCTTAGGGATTTGACTAAATTGCTAGTTGAAACAATGAATAATTTTAGCAAAGTAGCAGATCATAAAATAAACCCATAGAAATCATCAGTATTTCCACATATCAACAACAAAGTCCTTCAAGAAGAGATAGAGATATTTAATTTAAAATAATCATAGACAGTGTAAAATATCTGGCAGTATACCTGCCAAACCAACCCCAGGAAATACATGAATGTAATTATAAAACACTTTTTATACAAATAAATTCAGATTTAAATAATTAGAGAAATATTAATTATTTATGGGTTGGCCAAGCCAATATACAAAATGGAAATTCTGCCTAAACTAATCTACTTAATGCCATCCCAATTAAATTGCAAAAAATTGTTTTATTGAGCTAGAAAAAATAATAATAAAATTCATTTGGAAAAACAAGAATTCAAGAATATCAAAGGAATTAATGAAAAACGTAAAGAAAGGAGGTCTAATAGTACTAGATTTTAAACTAGATTTAAAATTTTAATTTTAAATAAGGTGGTAATTGTTGAAACTCTCTGGTGCTAGCTAGGAAATAGAAAGTTGTATCCATGGAATAGAGTAGATATATAATACACAGTTGTAAATGAGTATGGTAACATTGTATTTGATAAAGGTAAAGATTTAAGTTTTTGGGATAAGAATACACTATTTGGTAAAAATTGTTTGGAAAAATGGAAAGCAGTCTGGTGGAAGCTAGGTACAGACTAATGCTTTACACCATTTACCAAGATAAGGCTAAAACGGCCATGCAGTCTAGACATAAAGGGAAGTATTAGAAGAACATAAAACATTTTACCTCTCAGATCAATGGACGGGAGAAGAATTTATGAATAAGTGAGAGATAGCTCTGCGAGAAGTCAAATGGATCACTTTAATTGCACTAAAAATTTAGAAGTTTTGTGCAAATAAAACCAATGTAGCCAAGATGAAATGGAAAGCAGAAAATTGGGAAAAAAATTTATAGACAGTTTCTTGGATAAAGGCCTTACCTCTCAAATATGGAGAACACTTTGTGAAATTTATAAGAATATGAGTCATTCCCCAATTGATAAGTGGCCAAAGGATATGAACAGGCAGTTTTTAGAAGAAGACATGAAAGCTATATATAGTCATATGAAAAAATGCTCTAAATCATTATTGATTAGAGGAATGCAAATTGAAGGTGATTGTCCTTAAGTGCAGGTCCAATCATGTCACACACTCTCTCTGTCTCTGTCTGTCTCTCTGTCTCTCTCCTCTCTCTATTTCTCTGTCTCTCTGTCTCTCTCTCAGTCTCTCTCAGTCTCTCTCTCTCTCTCTCTCTCTCTCTCTCTCTCTCTCTCTCTCTGTCCCTCTCTGTGTCTGTCTGTCTGTCTCTCTCGACAGTGGACATTAGAGTATGAATTGGATGTTGCCCAGAATTTACATAGGGTTACCCATCACTGGGGTGATGCCCCACATGGTCACATTGCCTTATTTCCAAGACTTATTCCAGCCATGTCGTTTCCAGTGTGGTGTTCCATCTGGCCTCCCCTCAACAGCTTCTTCTCTGCCTGCTTCTGTCTTATCACTCTTTCCCCTTTGGGTGCTTGTTCCCTGTAGACCTCTTCCCTCCTACATTCTCTCCCTTGACAGTCTCATTCACCAACCACCTCTGTGCAGTTAGCAAATTCTCTCCCCAGACCTGCCCTCTGTCCTGAGTTCCAGGCTACATCTGACTCCTCTGGCCCCTCAACAGATTCAAAATGGATCACATGATCTTCCTCCCTAAGCAAGGGAGATAATGGCAAAAGAGTCAGTGTATATAGATATACACATACATACAGATGCAAATGTATGTGCATGTCTCCATTGCTGTCTGTCTGCCTATATCATTTGTGTTTGTCTATGTCATCTGTCTATCATCTACCTACTATCTAACCATCATCTATTTATCTATCTATCAATCAATCATCTATCCTGTCTATCATCTGTCTGTCTCTATCTCCATTTGTCCATCCATTCATCCATCCATCTATCTACTATCTATCTATCTATCTATCTATCTATCCATCTATCTGTACACACACTGAGAAACCTATTATTGATGAGAAAATTCTTCTAGCAATGTAGATAGGCAACTTCTCTTTGACTCAGTCCACCAATCCAAATGTTTTATTAGGTGCCTCTGTGCCACTCTCTTTGCTAGCCATACAAGGTGCCCCAAATGAAAGGATCTGTAATCACAATGAGCTTACATGACATTGTTAGGCTGTTACTTAGAGCACTTAAAGAGGAAGTGACTTGCCCAGGGTCACCCAATCTTATTTATCAGAGGTGGAGTCTTCCTGCCTGCAAGGCCCATGTTCTATCTACTTTATCATACTTCCTTTCACATAGGCATTTAGTGCCCATTGAGTCCACTCACCATCAGGCAATAGTCATCTGTTCTGTTTTAGCTTACACTTAGTTCATGCAGTATAGAATTAAAGGACAGATGATGGATGTGCCTGTGGTATCCAATGAAATTATTGTGATTTTCCTAAAGCACAAGTCTCACCACATCATTCCCCTCCTAGATAAACTCCAGTGGTTCCTATTATGTTTGAGAATGACTAGGAATCCTCCCCAGCCTGCCCCAGCCCACCTCTCTGTCTTGTACACTTCTCCCCTTCACAAACTCGATGGCCCACTGTGCTAAATGTCTTGAGCAAGTATCACCTCGTTTTATCCTCACAACCACCCTGGGAGGGAAATCCTATTATTTTTCCCATTTTACATCTGAGGAAACTGAGGCAAACAGAGGTTAAATGACCTACCCAGGGTCACCAAACTAGTAAGGTGGGATTTGCACTAGGTCTTTCTGATTACAGGCTCAGTACTCTAGGACACTTTGGTTCCCTCATCATTCCACAAGGAGATGAGTCCCAGAGAGGTCTTGTGCAAAGGCCACACCAGTAGTTACTTAACCTCTGTCTAACTCAGTTTTCTCAATTGTAAAGTGGGGATAAGAGTAGTGAGAATCAAATGGGATGTTTTTAATGTGCTTTGCATAGTCCGGTTACATAACAGACACTAAGATAGGGTCAGATATTGGGATGCCTGGTCTCTAGCTCTTAGAGGTATGGAGTCTTAGTAATGGGGACAAGGAGGTGGTAAGATGTGCTTTTGCAGAAAGTACCCTCCCCTGGAGTGGGCTGAGAAGAGAGGAGAGGATGGCAGTCTTCTCTACCTAGGCTGAGTCTATCCCTGCCTGAAAGGCAGGGGCAGCAGATGCACATCCTACAAGACCAAGGTCTTTTAGCGTTGCTACAAATCTTTGATTATCTCATTTAAATAAAGGAAAAAAGCTTTCTGTTTTGTGTGCCCTAAACAAGTCCACTCCCTCCAAGCCAGAAGGGCCATAGGGAGTTCTCTCTGATGCCCTGTAACCTATGGGCATATGCAAGAGAAGAGCAGACAGCAGTGTGGCTGCTCAGCTCACGGAAGGTGGTCTGTTCTCACTGTTCTGCAAAGGCCTGCACCTGAGGGCTTTTTCAGAGGATTAGCTTCTAGCTTTCACTTTAGGATCGATCTTGATCCTCCCTTCTGAACAGAGGCCAAAAGGTGGGATGCTGCCACCTTGTGAAGGACCCAGAGATGCAGCCAGACTCCCAGGTGACCAACTCCAAGCTCCTCTGGCTGTCTCCGGCAGGGGAACCTGGGAAGTGTCCTCGGTGGCCTGAGAGTTCATGGATCAGACAATTGCTTGTTGCCTTGCAAGTGGCACTGCCAGGGAGGGTGACTCGCACAGTGAGTTGTAAAGCGTTTGGGGGCCTCTCCACGGGAGCCATCCTAAGGATGCTCTGCCCCATCTGGCCGAAGGGACAGCCTCAAGGTAACACCTGGAGGAAGAGTAGAAGAAGTACCTTCCAGGAGCCTTTAGCCCTTCCTTAAACCCGGGGTGTGACCCTGAGGAATTCCACTTCCCCTCACCTCAGTCTCTTCATGTGTTAAATGGAAACAGAAATCCCCAAGTCCACCCCCAAGAAGACTGTGACTATGTGAGCTGGGGCCAGCTGCTCCCCCTTTCTGGGCCTTGGTGAAGGAAGGGAGCTAGGATTGTGCAATCTCTAACATCTTTCCAGCTCTGGCATCCTGAGGTGATGATGGACATGCTGAGATGTCCACTGGGGCTCTGGGAAAGAAGGCAGGAATGATCACTCTGAAGAGTTCGGCTGCCATCTCACCAGGTGGTCCTCATTCCATGACCATAGAATCCTATCCTTGGAAGAGATCTCAGAGGCCATCTGGTCTGACCTATGGCTGAATAAGCACCTCCTCCACAATGTCCCTGAAAAAGCAATAATTCCCAGCAGCTACTTGGTGAAGTTGATAGAGGGATAGCCCTGGAGTCAGAAAGGCTTGAGAGCAGATTGTGCCCAAGACACTTACTGTGTGACCCTGGACAAGTCACTTGATCTCACCAAGCCTCAGTTTCCTTATCTGTAAGATGGGAAGTATAATAGCACCTGCCTCACAGGGTTGTTGTCAGTATCAAAAGAGTTATTTGTAAACCTTAAAATACTATAGAAATGCTAACTGCTGTTATTAATAATGTTATTAGTTATGATCATGTTGCTAATTATTAACATTAATTATTATCAATAATACTTATATGATTATTAATAATGCTTATATAACCATGGTTAAATTCTTCTCTGTATCCTGAGGGAATCCATTCTTTGGATTGCTCTGAATCACGTCTTAAGATCATAGACATACTACAGGAAGGGACGATTGAGGTCATAAGTCCAAGTTCCTCATTTGATAGGTAAAGAAACTAAGGCCCAGAAAGGTTCATTGTCATGCCTTAGGTCACAAAGCTATTAAATGTCTAAAGTGGGATTTGTTTAGCCCATGAGGAGAAGAGAAGATTTGGGGGCCACATGGTATCTCTCTTCAAGTATTTGAAAGATTGTCATGTAGAAGAGAAAGCTGGGTGGTATAGTGGATAGAACAGTGGGCTGGGGATCATGAAAACTCATGTGCATGAGTTCAAATCTGACATCAGATACTTACTAACTGTGTGACCCTGGGCAAGTCACTTAACCCAGTTTCCCTCAGTTTCCTTATCTGTCAAATCTCCAAAATGTCTGTAAAATGAGCTGGAGAAGGAAATGGTGAACCACTCCAGTATCTTTGCCAAGAAAAGCCCAAATGGGGTCATGAAAAATCAGACATGACTGCAAACAACTGAACAACAACATATAGAAGGCTTAGACTGATTCTGCTTGGTTTCAGAGGCAGAACCAAGAGTCAGAGGTAGAAATGCCAAAGGAAAATGGAAGATGCCTATCAGAAAAGCCTTCCTGCCATTGGGAGCTGTCCCAAAATCCAATGGGCAGCATTTGCTGAGGAGTTCCTCTCTTTCACTGAGGTCCTCCACAGTGACTTTCTCTCAAAGACCGCCATTTTAGGAAGACTCTCCATCATGCCTCACCTCACTCATGTCTGGCCCCTCTCACCAGACTCCTTTTCATCTGCCTCAATCCCCCAGTATGGGCACTTTTTCTCCCTTCTTCTTTTAGGCCTCACTTCTTTGTGTTGTCCTCCCCCATTAAATTCCTTCAGGATAGGGACTGCTTTGCTTACTTGCATTGTATCCCAGGCCTTTTTATAGTGCCTGAACAAGCTGACAGCAAAGGTTTTATATAGCTATCTCTTTGAAGGAAAGACAGTGGATGGTCATTTGGCAAGGGGGTTGGTTATGTTTGGGCTTTCTTTCATTCATGGGTTGGTTTTCTGGTCACTGTGGTCCTTCCAAACTCTCAAAAATGCCATGATTCTGTGAAGGGCTAACTTGACCCTAGAGAAACTTTTAGTGACATTGGGTCTATTCTGACTTCTGGGTAAATGTATAGAGTGAATGGAATTGATCTTTGTTGGACTATGCCTACCAAGGGAAGAAGTATTCATTTGTGGGAACTCCAAAGAAAGGCAGAAACCCTAAACTCAGTACAGGCTTATTGTAATAGAGTGATGTTAGCCAGACCTTTACTTATAAAATGCATGTCTTAGGACTTTCATTTGGAGAAGGGAAATTATCACATGTCATAGATTGAAAGCTTAAAGGGATAAACAAAGCATTGAGCCTATGAAGTCCCACATGTGACTTTTTCCCAAGGAAAAATCACTGGGAACAAATTATCTTTCTTTCCCCCTTTCCTGACACCTTGGCTGGACCCTTTTTAGAAAGACCTGGGAAATAGCTAAATCCCCTAATCCCCTTTGGGAAAGTTTCTGCCAGAAATGGTGTTATTCAAGGAAATTACAGAGCCCTTTTATGTAACATGATCACGACCTGCATGCATATATAAATGCAGCCTATTTTTGTGAGTTTGTTTTGTATCATGTTACTGTACTAAAACTATCCTTTGTTTCAATTAGTTTCTTTGCTAAATCTCTGAGGTTTTCTAAATAATTGATCATGTCAGTAAATGGGAATTGATTTGTTTCCTCTTTGTCTAGGTTTATGCCTTCAATTTATTTCTCTAGTCTTATTGGCATTACTAGCACTACTTAGAACTGTATCAATTCACAGTGGGGAAAGGATCACAAACTTTGAGATGGGAGTGCTCTAGGAGACCATTTCATCCAATCCTGTCATTGAAAAGGTGAGGAAAATGAGACTCAGTGGAGTTAAGTGACTGACTTCTCCTTGCTTTATTCCCTACTTTATTGGGGAAGGTTCTAGGATTTCCTAAGTGAAAATAATGACATTTGGGGGGTTGTGGACATAGAAATTTATCACAATAAAATTTACTCTTTTGTACCTATACTTTGTACTTTATCAAAGACTTTAAAAAAAAAGTCATTGGTGGGGTTTTCTAATTTTTTTATATGATTTTGTTCATTTCTCCTTAATTTTGAACATTTTTACATTTCTGGTTTACATGTTACTCATTATGAATAATGTTTTGTATATTTTACTGCATTCTTTTTTCCTTAGGATTGTATTTTAAATTTTGACATAAGCAATCATTAGTAATATTGGTCTATAATTATCTTTATTTGCTTTGTCTTCCCTAATTTCAGTGTTAGTTAGGATTGCATTTGTCTAATGGAAGGATCTTTGTAGAGAATTTTCATTATCAATTTTTGAGAATAATTTCTTTAAGGGTATTAATTATTCTTTAAATGTTAGATAGAATAGACTTCTAAACCTATCTGGCCTGTGGTTTTGTTTTTGTTTTGGTAGTTTTTTTTAAAACTTGTGCAAGACTTGTTTTTTTGATGCCTTTATGTTATGTTGGATTGATTTGTGTGTCTTAAATTTTCCTAAATATTCATCAATTATTTTAAAATTTTAAGTTTTTCCATATAATAAAGTGTACTTGATTATGATAATTCTTATTATTTCTTCAATACTAATAAAAATTCATGTTGTACATTTTTTATTTTGGTAGTTTTACTTTTTTTTTTTTAAAAAAAGTTTTGCTGATCAATTATTTTTTTTTCAATGTGTTCTAATATTAAAACTACTTTTTAGTGCTTCTTTGGGCTTATTTAAAATTTTTAGTTGTGACAGTCAGTTCTTCCATATCTTTTTATTTCATGATCAAAAAGTAAATTTTCCTTCTAAGGACTACTTTAGTTACATCCTAGAAATTTTGATATGCTGTGTCATGGTTATCACTCTCATTCACAAAGTTATTGTTTCTATAATTTGTTCTTTGACCTACTCAAGGTCTCATTGTAGAGATGTGATAGAGTCCTCTATTTAGGACTCCATCTTCTGCTTATGTCTCCTGTATTAATTCTTCTATTGTTTCATGATCTCAAACAATATGATTAGTAATTCTGTGGTTTAAAATTATTTCTTTGTACTTTAGCATATGGTCTTTTGGGGGATGATGCCACACGGTACTAAAATATTTATATTTTATTGCCATTTAGAGACACCATTAATGTTTTAGCTGTAAATTTTCTAATTTTTAAATTATTTTTCTTTTTTTCTGTTAGATTTATCTAACTCTGAGAGAGTGAAATTAAAGACTTCTACATTTATTTTGTTACTCTACCTATCTATTTATCTAAAAAGAAGCATATAGTTGCATCTTCTTGTGATTGTTCAATCATTTAAGTCATGTCCAACTCTTTGTGACCTCATTTGGGATTTTCTTAGCAAAGATACAAAAGTTGTTTGCCATTTCCTTTTCTGGCTGATTTTTACAGATGAGAAACTGAGAGGGTTAAGTGACTTATCCAGGGTCACATAGCTAGTAAGCAGCTGAGACCAGATTTGAACTTGGGAAGATTGGTCTTCCTGACTCTAGGGGCAGTACTCTATCTACTCTGCCATCTAGTTGCTAGATAAATATAGATATAAATATAGATATGGATATGGATATAGATATGGATGTGGATACAGATACAGATAAGAATTCCCTTCTTCCTTTAAGATAGTATTTTGTCCTTGTCTTCTAACAATAGCACACATCTCTTTCCCCATTGGAGCTCTCTTCAGAGGAGCATTTCCCTCCCCTAGAGAAAGATTCATTTCTCATTCACTTGTGAGGGCTCAGACATGTACTTGTGAGGTACATAGCATATCAATTCAACTCTTCCAACTTCCCTCAGCCCATCTTTTGATTCCTTTGTTCCTTTTAATCCCTTCATGTTTGCTCTTTTTTTTTTTTTTTTACCTCATAGGCCAGTCTTTCTCTTTAAAAAGCAAACAAAGCTATACGCAGGACAAAATTTACCTTTATTTTATTCCTTTTTTTGGTAGGGAGGTCAGAAGTCAAACAATCCTCTCACCTATTTTTACAAAAATGCCTCTCAATTTCCTCTTTTTAAAATAACATTTTATTGATAGCTTTTATTTTCTCATCACCTACATGTGTATCTCTCCCAAACTATTTCACATAACAAAACATTTATTTTAAAAGAAAGAATAAAAAAGACACCGCTCCCCCCCCCCCCACAGTAAAACTGATCAATACATCCAAAACTTCTAAACAGATGTACAATGTTCCATACCCGTGGACCCCTTTCTTCTTCAAAGGAGTGTAAGGGAAAGGTTTTTTCTCATATTTCTGGTTTGGGACCAAGCTTGTTCTTAATAATTTTGCACTCTTCATTTTGAATTGTTTGTTTGCTTCTTGTTTTTTTCTTTGCACATTATTGTAGTCATTGTATATGTTATTTACTTGTCTCTACTGACTTTATATTACATCACTTTATGTAAAGTTTTCTATGCTACTCTGAACTCATCATATTCTTTATTTCTTAGAGAGCAGTGATATTCCATTATGATTGTTACCACAATTTCTTTAGCCACTCCCCAATAAATGGACATCTATCTATTTTTGTTTCCAGTTCTTTGTAACCACATTTAGTATGGCTATATTTTTGGTTATATAAAATGCATTGCAATTATTCTATTTCTGGAACATAATTATTTCTAAAAAATATATGAGTTTGAAGAACTTCACTCCAAGTATCTGTTTTCTGACCAGGCTAGCAAATTCCTGGTCCCCAAATAACCATGTGACTGCAATGGACAGGCAACTCAGGACATGTTGGGTTGGGTGCTTGGTGAAAGACTGTCTTAAACAGAGAACTCTATCATATTGAGAAAAAAACAAAGGAGGAGTTGAAAGATGATATCCATAAAGGAGTTAACGAAGAAAAGAGGGGAAAGAAACAGGAAGTATATAGAGAAAACAAGACTGGAGAAAGGAAGAGTTAAGATAATACAGGGGGGAAAAGAAATTAACATGATGACTTTTATTATATATTTAAGAGGAATGGCAAGTTGTACAAATAAATTTGCAGTTTCATGTGTAATCATCTTTTTAAAAATTATACTATGCCATGGAAATGCTTGTTTTATTCCATAAATTAAAAATAAAATAAATAAAAATAAGACAGGGAAGAAATAAAGAGATCAAGGATTGGGCTTGTGAAGTAACCAATCAACCACTTGGAAAGAATGGAAGAAATAGAAAAAAGGAAGAAGAAAGAAAAAAATACTGGTCAGAGATGGAAAAAGGATATGAGGAGATGTTTGACATCATTTTGAGATGTTAAAAATGTCAGCTTTATGGGACTATTCGAGTACTATTTTCTCAATTCCAAAGGAAGACAATTCTCCCTTTCTTCAGTGTTTCCATTCTGTGCAATGCGACTGGACGTCTCCAAGGGACTTGCAGCCAGTATCAAAGTTGCACTTGGATTTGGAAACGATCCTATTCTGTCTTTCCCTTGTAGATCGACCTAGCATCTGGAGTTCTGTGATGCCAGCCTGGAGCCAAGTTCTTTTCCAGTATATTTTCTTCATGGGTTGATTGAGAAGTGAATTATCCCCCTAGAAAGTGTCAGGAAGAAATGTGAACAAGCTGAGAATGACTCTCTTGATCACAGGCATTACTTAGGAAATCCTCCAGTCCATGCTGCCATTCTCAGGACTGTGTCCCATCATATGGCCAGAGCCTTTGTTGTTTACAAGTCATTGATAGGAGATGATAAAGCTTTGATAACACCAAGTGCCTCTTGTAGTGATGACACCTGACCAAAGTTTACAAAAGGCTCTTGTATAGTTTGCTGTTCTGGATCCACAAGATAGCCCTCAGAGGGTGGTAGGGCATGAGTCATTGCTCCCTTTCTACAGATGAGGAAATTGAACTTGGTGGTTGAAGCTCCCACAGTTGATGAAGCCAGTGTTTGAACCTACTAGGCTGATTTTGATTCTTACATTCTTTTTTAAAATTTTTTCAAAATTTATTTTTAGCTTAAATACAAAAAGACACACACAAAAAGAACATTTCCATGAATACAGCACAACATAAAAAGAAGATTCAGTATAATATTTTATATAACGTTCAATATAATATTTTACATTGTTTATTTAAAAAAACTATGTAATAAATACTACTCATTGTTTTCAAAGCTATGCTGCTTCTCTATACTTCCTTCTAAATTTTCTTCTGTTCTCTGCTGTACACCCTTTATACACCGCATCTCAGAGCAGATCCAGCCAAAGCACACCCACATCCAAACAACTGGACAACACAAGAGCATACAACATCATGGTGAACCGGTGAGCTGAAACCTATCAAGCCAGGATTGTATGGGATTTCTTTTGGCTTATGGACTTGAGCAGAGGATTCTTGGATCTCTGGAAATCTGGAGACATTTCCACTGTCATTAATTTAGTCAGGAAAAGCTTCTATTGAATTTAGAGTCGTAAGGCTCCTTAGAGGTCATTCCCAAGGAGGAAACTAAAGCATGGAGAGGGAAAGTACTTGTCTAGGGTCACACAACTAGAGGATCACACAATGGAGATTGTAACGTAGATTTTTTTATTCCAAAAGGTGGAAGCAATTCCACTACATCATATTTCATAAGAGGGTACAATTTTAATCATTCTTTTAAAAATTAATATTAATATAACTTTACACGAATGCAATAATATTATTTCAAAAACATGCACAATAAGAAGGTGGATATTTTATAGCATCACTCCTTTAAAATATAGCTGTCAATACTTTATAATGTAGCAGAGATTGCTGCCAACTTGCCTCTATTCATTCTACTAATCATCTCTCAACACAGTCTTGGGATTTCTGATGCACTGAGCACTTAATTAATTGTTCTTCATTGTTCCTGTATTTTTCTACTTACTTAGAAATATGGATATATTTTATTTTTATATCACCTTATTTTCTCACCACTCTCCTATTCAGTGAGATATCCTCTAACAAAGAGTGAAAAAGAGAAAACAAACCATTCAAAACCAAGCAACTTGTTGTAGCCTGTAGAATGTACACCTTGCCACACTGTGTAATCCCCCATCTAGCTAGAGAAAGAAGAGGATTGCATTTTTCCAACAGTTATTCAAGGCTAACTTTGTTAATTCTAATTACGTAGCATTCAGTGTGTGTGTTGATGTATGTGTATGTGTGTTGGGATTTGTGTATGTATGTGTGTGTGTTAGTATGTCTATATATATGAGTGTATGTGTGTGTTGGTTCTCAACCATTTAACTGTTTACATTTTATATGTTGATTTTCTGGTTCTATGCATCTCCCTCTACTTCATTTCATATTTTAAATTCAATTCAAAAAACATTTATTAAGCACCTACTATCTGCCGGGCACTTTGCTGAGCAATGGGGATGTACATAAAAGGCAAAATATAGTTCCTGCCCTCAAGGAGCTTACAATCTAATGGAGGAGACAACATGCAAATAAATATATGCAAAGAGAACAATAGACAGAACAAATAGCAAATAATGAAAAGAAGGAAGTGCTGGAAATAGGAGGGGTTGGGGAGCACAGGGTTCGAGTTGGGATTGATGCAGAGAGGCCAGTAGTTGGAGCAGAGAAGGGAGAGCACTCCAGGCAGGAGGGACAGCCAGAGAAGATGCCTGGAACTGACAGATGGGTGGAGTGGCTTGTTTGTGGGAGAGCCAGGAGAGTAGTGTTGCTGGATCAAACAGCACATATTAGGGAAGAGGGAGCCTGGAAAGAGAGGAGGGGCAGGCTATGAGGGCTGCGTTTTTATTTGCTCCTTGCATTTTAGGAAAGTTCACTTTAATGTCTGAATGGAGAATAGGCTGGAGCAGGGAGAGACCTGAAGCAGGCAGCCCACCTGAAGGTATTGCCATAGTCCAGGTGTGAGGTGGTGAGGGAAGAAGAAGAGAGAAGAGGTGTATTCGAGAGATGTTGTGAAGGTAAAGCTGGCAAGCCTTGGAAACTGACTGGATACAAGGGTGGGTGAGAGACAATGGGGAGTTAAGGATGCTACCTAGGTTTGAGCCTGAAGGACTTGGAGGAAAGTTTTGCCTTCCAAGGTTATAAGGAAGGTAGGAGTAAGGGAAAGATAATGAGTTCTGTTTTAAGATATCTACTGGGCATCAGATGTCTGAAATGTAACTAGAGAGGAGAGACTAGAGGTTAGCACAGAGATTCAGACAGGATAGGTAGATTTGAAAATCATCAGCATAGAGATGGTAATTAAATCCATGGGAGGTGATGAGATTTCCAAATAAAAAAGTCTAGAGGGAGAGATAATTGGTCACTTCGGAGAGAGCAGTTTCAGTGGAATGATATGGTTGGAAGTCAGATTGTAAGCAGTTAAGAAGAGACTTAGAAGAGAGAACGTGAAGGCACATATTATAGACAGCCTTTTTGAGAAGGTGAGTTATAAAGGACAAAAGAGAAATGGAATGATGGCAGGGATGGAAGGACCAATGAGGGGGTTATTCAGGGTAGAGAAGACATGAGCATATTTGTACAAAGTAGGGAAGGAGTCTGTAGAGAGAGATTGAAAAAAGTAAAGAGTGGGAATGATAGAAGTGATGTTGGAAGAGGTGCGGTGGAATAGGATTACCTGAACAAGTAGAGGGGTTAATCTTGGTAAGAAGATGGGCCACTTCATGTGAACTGGGTGAAGGATGAGAGAGGGTTAGAATTGAAGTGATAGGAGATGAGGAAGAGGGGAGAAGAGGGAGCTCAGGGCAAATGGACTCAGATTTTTTCTGTAAAATATGAGGCAAGGAAAGGGGGCCTTAGGAGTTTTGAAGAGGGATGAGAAGGTTTAGAAGAACCAGTATGGGGAGTGGGATAGTGATTTGATAAGGGAGGTATGGTAAAATTTCCTAGAAGCAGTGAGCACCCAATTGAATTTGTGTAACACAAATTTGTAGTGGATCCAGGCAGAATGGTCATGTGATTTTTCTCCATCTTCTTTAGCAATGCATTTATATGTGTGAATGGTGGGAATGCTCCAAAGCTGGGGCTTGGTTGGAATAATTGGTGATATGATGAGGGGGCTAGGGATTCATCATATTGGCATATTCCATTATATTCATATGCTAAAACATTTTAACTGCACCTCAATTAATGAGCATCATTTTCATCCATTACCTTGCAACCCCCAAAAAGTACTGTTATGCATATTTTGGTGAAGATAGGACCTTTATTTGACTTCCCTGGAATATATGCTTACTAATAGGGTCATGGAATCAAAAGGTATAGACAGTGTAGCATTTTCTTAATAGTTGTTGCCTACTGGTTAGAGAGCTAGACTTGCAGTGACCAAGTCTTGGGTTCAGGTTCTGCCTTTAACACATCCTGGCTGTGAAGTCTTGGGTGAGTCACTTAATTTCTCAGTGTTCTAGACAACTCTCTAAGATTTAGTTGCAGATAAGGTGGTCACTTGAAATGGTAGGAGTTTCCCCATTTGGGCATGTTCTATATTTCTATTAATTCCCCATGCTACTTTGATATCATATTGTTAGCAGAAATGTCAAGATTGATTTTTATTTCTTACAAATCAATCAATGCTTTCTCTTCTTACTCTTGCTGCATTGATTTTGTTAGTACAAATGATTTCCAGTTTCATAGAATAAAAAATTATTTTACTTTGTTGATCACCTCAACCATTTGTTTCTTTAATGTTATCTGTGAAAGCTATTCATTTCTGTATTTTTAATGTGACAGCTACTTTCTAGTTCACTAATAGTCATAGTATCACCAAGAAGTCAATGAATGGCAAGAAATGGAAATCCCACATTTATGCTTAGGGGAAGTTGTGACTTTCTTAAAAAACAAGTCAGGGGAAGTCATTTTTCTACCTTATATCCCTTCCCTATATCAAACACCCACTGATTACTTCAGAGAGGGTAGTGTGTATTGAGAGGAGAGATGTGAACCATAGATCTGACCAATGCTTCCAGGCACCTAAGTCTGCACAGGCTTCCTCCAGTTTCCTTAGGTATTAAAGGTTTACCTAGCATTTTCCTGGCAGCTGCTGTATGAGTGGGGATTCTGAGGTGTATTATTCCCATTTTACAGAAGAAGAAACTAGGCTAGATCAGGGAAGGGACTTGCTCACAGTCACACAGAGCCACGTTTCAAAACTGGATCCTCTTGACTTCCAGCCCATTAATCTTTACCACATAACATTTCTCCTCTGCATTACTGTACTTCCAGGCTTGATTTTCCCAGAAAGAACAGGAAAGGATTTAGAATTGTAGAAGCTCATTCCATTTGGCAATTGGTGATATGAAAAATGGACAGATCATTTGATGAATTACAGTCCCAAATTCAGAACCAGAAACCCTGGTAGGAAATCTAGAAGTCTTTGGCAAAAGCTTACTGAGTAGTTCTGTAAGAAAAGAGAAAATGCTGAAGGAGTGGAACCTGACCTCCTGAAGGTCTGTATGGGAGCCACGAAGGATCTGCTCTTCTGCCCTTGAACTAGGGGTTGGGATGATTGGCCACAAACCTCCACCAGGAGAAAGTGGAGGAGATGGCTCATGGTGGCCCTATCCGGGGATTCCTCTTGAAGGTAAAATAGAGAAGTATCTTGGGGACCTTGGGTTCATAAAGAAATATGCCACATTGGTTGAAGGTACAGGAATCTTTAGTTTGGAAAAGAAATCTTAGGAGGAACAAATAAACTGTCTTATGGAAACATTATCATATGGGACAGGAACAGATTCATCCTGTTTGCCCCCAGAAGGTGGAACAAGGGGCAATGGGTAGAAGTTGAGGCAATTTTAAACTTGTTGTCATGAAAACTTCCCAGCCATCCAAGCTGTCTGAAAATGGAATGGGCTACTTCCCAATGGATGTTAATCATGTTGGATCAGATATTCTCAAAGTTCCCTCCCACTTGAATTTCCAATTTATTCAATCTCAACATGGTGTCCAGTAGACATCTCAAACTCAGTAAGTCAAAACAGGACTCATTATCTTTCCCCCACTCGTACCTTCCCTATCACTGTGGAGGGCAACACTATTCTCTCAGTCACTTAGGCTCACACATACTTCTGCCCTCTGTGAATCTCTCTTAACTATGTTGGTTGGAGATTCCTTTTGAGTATGGATTGGATTGTAAAGCTGCTGAGATAACTTCTGGCTCAGAGATTCCATGGTCTGGCACAAATATATATATATATAGTTAGGATTGTCCCAGTTCTTCTGGTCTAGTTAAAGAAAGAGAAAAGAAAAACCATTTGGTTAATTGGCCTCATGATCAAGGGTTCTTAATCTCGGTTCTATGACCTTGCTTTTGAAAAGCTATTTTGATAATATTTCAGTATAATTGGATTCCTTTGTAATTCTGTGTATTTTATGTTATGCATTCAATTCAGCTCAACTCAGTAAGCATTTGTTAACTGCCTTTTATGTGCCAGACACTGTGCTAAGTGTTGGGGATACAAATAAGAAAAAGAAAGCCAGACATTCCCTCCTTTCTCTCCCTCCACCTGATACTGTGACTCTCTCTGGGTAGTTCTTTCCATGGAGCTGACTGCAGGCAGAGTGGAGAATCTTGAAAGGCGGGTTCTGCCTTCTCTAAAGGAAGGCTTTGGATGGAGTTTAGTCCTGTACCCTCCTGCTTGTCCAGTTGGAAAAGAGAGATCAGGAGACTGGGGGCAGGCTCAAGTTAGCAGCCTGGAGATGAGAGTAGAAGTGAGGAGCTTATTATGGGAGACATATCTTATTCTGTGAAGCTGAAATCAGCCCCAGCTGCACACACGAAACAGAGAGATTAACACGATAAGATGAGCGCAATGTAGGCATTTAAATGGGGTGGCTAGGTGGGGATGGGCCTGGAGTCAGGAAGACTCATATTCCTGAGTTCAAATCTGGCCTCAGACACTTGGTAAGACCCTGAGCAAATCCCTTGCCCCTGTTTACCCCAGGTTCTTCATCTGTCAAATGAGCTGGAGAAGGAAATGGCAAAGCACTCCCATATCTTTGCCAAGAAAACTCTAAAAGGGGTCAAGAAGAGGCAGACATGACTGAAATGATTGAACAACAATAATAACAACATGCATATAAGTGCATTCTTTTGAAAAGGGCTTCACCAGCCTTCCAAGGGGGCTATGGCATGAGGAAGATGATGTTGGCCGGCTTCAGAGGGAAGAAACACATTTTAAGGTTCTTAAAAAAATTTTTTTGCAAGGATTTCTGTTAAATAGCATAAAGGAACACAGGACTGAGTGGAATCCTTGAGGTATTGATCATGAAGCTAAGTCTGACTTGTGATATATGGTATATACAAGAAATCATTGGATCACTTGGAAAGAAATTGTGGGCATTAGAAAGCAAGCACCCAGGGGCAGCTAGGTGGTGCAGTGAGTAGAGCGTCGGCCCTGGAGTCAGAAGGACCTGAGTTCGGATCCGACCTCAGACACTTAACGCACACACAAATAAAAACCTAGCCATGTGACCTTGGGCAAGTTA
>WOXC01005792.1:0-78475 GCA_011680675.1 Gymnobelideus leadbeateri
GGTGATTGCTTCCTTGTATGCTGCTGTTCCAGATATCATTATCTTAATATAAAGGATCCAGAAATATGATGGGACTTGGTATGCAGTTACTGATTTAGCCAAGGCTTTCTTCACCATCCCAATAGACTCTAAACAATGGAATCAGTTTGCTTTCACTTGTTAGGGCAGATAATATACTTTGACCCACTTCCCACAAGGATATGTGCATAGCTCCACTACTTGTTATAGAATTGTGGCTGAACATTTGGATGAATTAAAGCTACCTGGTGTACAACTTACCCCCTACATAGATGATATTATGTTATAAGGAAAGAATGTAAAATAAGTGAAGAGAGTTTGATGCTTTTAATTGAGCATATGAAAAGCAAAGGGTGGGGAATTAACACTACAAAGATTCAAGCACCAGTTCAAAATGTAAAATTGAAATAAAGGACTTCAAGTGATTCTTCTGCATGCCTGACAACAGATGGGAGGCAGCTTGCTGTGCAGAAGGAAAGGACACATATTTATTAAGATCTTTCAAAAATATTTGGAGATTTGTCATACAAGGAGTTAATGGCAGAACCTAAGTTTTCCCTAGGTTCTGGTACCATTGTTCCCCTCTGTGACAAATTCTCACTCAGATACTAACAGCATCATGTTTCTGAATGTTCAAATTGAACAAAAAGTTTTGCCAATACTCAGATGGTTTCCTTCATCTCTATGTTTTTGACCATATTGTTCATAAAGTGTCAAAAAAAAGGTTAACCTCAAATAGATGGTTGGTTCTAATATTCAGCAGGAAGTGGGAGACCTATTTCAAGGAGTTGTTAACTGAAGCAAACTCATGACCTATAGAAGAAATGTATTGTAGAAAATATACAAGCAATTGTTAAATTGTTGCATTGTATATTTTGAAAGATTAATTTTTTCAGGAGTTCTGAAAGACAGGAAAAATGTTTCAGTGACAATTATGTCCTACATAAGGGGAGGTAGCATAATTCTATAATGGATTACTGTGTGAGTCTGACATGGCATTTAATTTCTTTATATCTTTGTGTGCATGACATAAAACTCCATGTGGGTCATAAACACAAATATGATCATTTCTCATGTAATATTTTAAAGGATTTAAAAATAGTAAATTTTAAGTTCTTTTATCATTGGTTGAAAGCATTGGGTTTATTGATCTCCAGGCATTAATCATTTTTTTTAATATGTAACATTCTTTTTTTTTTGGAATTAACCTTACATGTCATATAATGCAATTCTTGTATTTTACAGATGAGAAAATATGGGCTCAGAAAAAAAAATCATTTGTTCAAGATCACCCACAAGTAGGTAGTGATAGAAAAGGGTCTAAAATTTGTGCATATGAGAGGCAGCTTGGTATAGAAAGGAGGAAAAGGACAAGCATTTATTGAGCTCCTACTATGTTCTAGGCATTTTGATATACCTTTTATAAATATCATCTCCTCATATTCTTACAGCAACCTTGTGAGCTAAGTGCTCACAGTAACTAACAAACAAATAAATGAATGAATGAATGAATGAATGAAGGAATGAATGAAACTTCTGACTCTTGAATAGTAAGACACAGATTCAAATCCTGCCTCTGACACTATATTACCTTTGGCAAGTCAATTAAAATAACTGTGCTTCTATTTCTTTATCTCTGAAATGGAGTTGTTGGACTAGATGACTTTTGAATTCCCTAATAATTCTATACCTAATGCTCTTAGGATACTCACTTCTTAACTCCATCCCTGCATTTCTCTTCTTTTAATTTTTTTAATTTTAAAAAGTATTTTATTTTTATTTTCCCTCACTTACATGTAACAACAATTTTCAACATTTGCCTTTAAAAATTTGAGTTCCAAATTAGCTTTCTCCCTCCCTCCTCACTCCCAGGTCCCCATTGATAAAGCAAGCAGTTTGATATAGGTTTTGATATATACATATTTGATATATTTATGTGTATTCATACAAAACACACCCATAATAGTCACGTTGTGAAAAAAACAAAACAGAAAATAGAAACCTTTAAGAAAATTTAGAAAAACTATGCTTCAATCTGTATTTAGACACCAACATTTCTTTCTCTGGACATGGACAGCATTTTTCATTGTTAAGTCCTTTAAGGCTGTCTTAGATTGTTATATTGCTCAGAATATTGAAGTCATTCACAGCTGATCATCTTACAATATTGCTGTTACTTTTTACACAGTACATTTCACTTTACATCAGCCCATGCAAGTCTTTCCAGGTTTTTCTGAGAGCATCCTGCTCATCATTTCTTTTTTTTTTTTTTTAAACAAATACTTTATTAACTTCTGTTTTACATCATTCATTTCTGCCAGATTTTGAGTTACAATCATTTTCCCCCCATTATTCCCCTACCCAACCTCCCAGAATAGCAGTCCCACAAGATATCGCTTCCTCCAATCTGCTCTCTCCATACCTTCTCCCATACCCCCATCGACTTTTCCATTAGAGGAAGATGAATCTTTGTGTCCCAATGCCTGCACATCTTATCTCCCAATTATAGGCAAAAGAGTATTAATAATAGTATTTATATATATATTTGAAACATTTAATGTTACGACCTTGAATTTCAGATCCATTTCCTTCCTCCCTTGTCACCCATTCCTTCTTGGGATAGAAGTAATTCAGTATATGTTGTACATGTCTAGCGATGCAAAACATTATCATAGTAGATATATTGTGCAAGGCTGCTTATAATTCCCTCCCACTCATCCCACCCCCCAACTGGTCCATTCCCTACATGATCCTGTCCCTCTTCTATAGTGGGTACTTCCAACCTCCCCTCACCCCAAGGATGCCCTCCCATCCATCATCCCTCCTCTCATCCCCCTTCCCCCTATCCTGCTGCAGGTTGAGATATCCCATTTAGTATGTATGTCATTTTCTCCCTGAACCAAATTCAATGTGAATGTGGTTTTGCCTTTTTAGCCTTCCTTATTCTCCCCCTCCTTTGCACCCACTTCCCCTACATGAGATAGTTTACCCTACCATGTCTCTCCCCATCTCCTCTTGCCACTTTCCTCTCTCACCTCATAATTTCATCCCTTGAGTACTCTCCCTTCCCAACAAATTCAACCTATGCCCTCTATCCATATATAACTGTAACCATATACACACACATTCACATATGTATTCATATGACCACACCCCCTTCTTCCATTATTTTCATAGTGGGAAAGATATCATCAGTCACAGATATTGCTTTTCCATATAGGAATGTAAATAGTTCAACTTTGATAAGTTCCTTTTGATTTCTTTTCCCTGATTACCTTCTCAGGCATCTCTTGCTTCTTGTGTCTGGATGTCAAATTTTCTATTCAACTCTGGTTTTTTCCTCAAGAATGCTTGAAAGTCCTCTATTCCACTGAATGACCATATTTTCCCCTGAAACAAAATACTCAGTTTTGCTGGGTAGGTGACCCTTGGGTTCATTCCCAGTTCTTTTGCCCTCTGGAATATCATATTCCATGCCCTTCGATCCCTCAGTGTAGAAGCTGCCAGGTCCTGGGCTATTCTGATTGTGTTTCCACAATATTGAAATTGTTTCTTCCTGGCTGCTTGTAGTATTTTCTCCTTGATCTTGGGATTCTGGAACCTGGCTATAATATTCCTGGGAGTTTTCTTTTTGGGATCTTTTTCAGGAGGTGATCTGTGGATTCTTTCAACCTCTATTTTGCCCTCTGGATCTAAAACATCAGGGCAGTTTTCCTTGAGAATTTCTTGAAGGGTGATTTCTAGGTTCTTTCTTTGATCATGGCTTTCAGGTAGTCCAATAATTTTTAAATTGTCTCTCCTGGATCTATTCTCCAGGTCAGTGGTTTTTCCCATGAGATATTTCACATTGCCTTCTAATCTTTCGTTTGTTTGGATCTGCTTAACAGCATCTTGATTTCTCATAAAGTCATTAGCTTCCATTTGCTCCAGTCTAACTCTGAAGGAATGAATCTCCTCAGTGAACTTTTGAGATTCTTTTTCCATCTGGCAAATTCGACTTTTTAAGGCATTCTTCTCCTCATTGCCCTTTTGGGCCTCCTTTGCCATTTGAGTTAGTCTATTTTTTAAGGTGTTGTTTTCCTCAGTCAGGCTGTTGACCCTCATTTCATACTTTTCCTGCATCCTTCTCATTTCTCTTTCCAATTTTTCCTCCACTTCTCTTATTTGATTTTTAAAGTCCTTCTTAAGGTCCTCTATGGCCTGCAACCCGCTCATGTTTTCCCCTGGGGCTTTTGGAGCAGGACTTCTGACCTCACAGTCCTTTTCCCGCTCTATGCCCCCAAAATAGGAGTCTAGGGTTGCATTTTTCTGTTTCCTTTGCCTTGGCATGTTGCCACTTAATTGCTTGACTTTTGGGCTTGTTGCCACACTATGGCTTTAAGGCCAGATAGAGGAATTTTCGTCCCGAACGTGTGGGGGGCAACTTCCGTTTCTGGCAAGCTGTAAACCCACCCACAACTTCCACCCTAGATCACAATCCAGATCCAGGGAGGTTAAAGCAAGAGCGATTACCCCCCAAGACTGATCGCTGGATCTCCCCACGATTTGTAGGCTGGGAGCCGGAAATGCCTCTGAAAACTACACAGTGGCGTGTCTCCTCAGCAGCTTCTAGCCCCCAGGGGAGGGAGCTGACGCATTCCCCAAATACAGGTCCCAAAGTCCATAGGACACTAACCTCTTACTTTGTCCTAGGCAAGTCTATGTTGATAATTCTGGCGTCTCCACAGTTCCTGGTGTTCTGGGGTTCCTCCAGCCGGCTGCTGGCCCTGCCGCCCTGGGGCTAAAACCTCGGCTCACGTGGACCTGGGCTCGGCTCGGCTCCTGAGCTCTGCGCGCTGCCGGCTCCCAGACCGCTGCGCTGGTCCTTCCTGCAGGGTGCTGGGCTGTCCTCAGCGGGAGGTTAGCTTCTCTGTGTCGTTCTGTGGGTGCTGGGGCTCCAGAAGATTTTCAGAGTCCTTTTTTTACATAGTTTGTGGAGAATCTGGGGGCAGAGAGGATTGGACGAGCTGTTTCTACTCCGCCATCTTGGCTCCGCCCCCCCTGCTCATCATTTCTTACAGTAGGAAGGTATTCCATCATAATCACATGCTTGTTCAGTCATTCCCAAACTGATGGACATACCCTCAATTTCCAATTCTTTGACCCTGAAAATGAGCTGCTATAAATATTTTTATAATATGGGTTCTTTTACTTTTTGTTTTTTTATCTCCTTTGTGATACGGACCTAGCCGTGGTATTTCTAGGTCAAAGGATATGTGTGGTTTTGTAGCCCTGCGGCAACAATTCCAAATTGCTCTACAGAATGGTTGAATCAGTCCATAACTACACCAACAGCACATCTAAGTCTCATTTTCCTCATATTTTCTCCAACCTTTGTCATTCACTCTTTCTGTCCTATTAGTCAATCAAATAGGTATGAAGTAGTCCCTCAGAATTGTTTCAATTTTCATTTCTCCAATCAACAGTAAGTTAGAGTATTTTTTCATATATAGATACTTTTGATTACTTCATCTGAAAACTGACCATATATTTTAATTATCAGCTGGAGAAATGGCTCTTATTTTTATAAAATTGGCTCAGTTCTCCATATATTGGAGAAATGAGGCCTTTATCAGAGAAACTTGCTTAATATTTCTTTTTCACAGTTGCTATTCCTAAGTGTATTTCTCTCCATTCTATGGCCCCACCCTATTTATTCTGTTCTCTCTCTCCTTTCATCCCATCCTTCCTCAAAAGTGTTTTGCTTCTGACTACCCCCTATCTCAATCTGCCTTCCCTTCTATTACCACTGCCCTTCTCTCATACTTTTGCTCTGCTACTTTCTTGTAGGGTAAGAGATTTCTATATCCAATTGAGTGTGTTTGTTATTCCCTCCTTGAGCCAATTCTGCTGAGAATAAGGTTAATTCACTTCCCCTTATTTCTCCCCTCTTCCCCTCCACTGTAGAAGCTTTTCTGTGCCTCTTTTATGTGAGATAATTTATCCTGTTCTACCTCTCCCTTTCTCTTGATCCTACTACATTCCTCTCTCACACTTTAATTCTATTTTTTAGATATTGTCCCTTCATATTCAACTCATACCTGTGCCTTCTGCCTATATTAACTCCTTCTAACTATTCCAGTAATGAGAAAGGTCTTATGAGTTACAAATATCATTTTCCCATGTGGAATACAAATATTTTAAGGTTATTAAGTCCCCTATGATTTCCCTTTCCTGTTACCTTTTTATACTTCTGTTGAATCTTGTATTTGAAAATCAAATTTATCATTCAGGTCTGGCTTTTTCCTCAAGAATGCTTGAAAGTTCTCTATCTCATTGAATGTCCATTTTTCTCATGAAGGATAATACTCATTTTGCTGAGTAGGTGATTCATAGTTGTAATCTTATCTCCTTTTACCTCAAAAATATCATATTCCAAGTCCACTGTTTTTTTTAATGTAGAAGCTGCTTAATCTTCTGTTATCCTGAGTGTGGCTCCACGATACTTGAATTGTTTATTTCTGGCTGCATACATTATTTTCTCCTTGAACTGGAAACTCTGGAATTTTGCTATAATATTCCTTTGAGTTTTCATTTTGAGATCTCTTTCAGGAGGTGATCAGTAGATTCTTTCCATGTCTATTTTGCCTTCTGGTTTTAGAATATTATGACATTTTTCCTTGATAATTTCTTAAAAGATTATGTCTAGGTGCTTTTTCTGATCATGGCTTTCAGGTAGTCCAATAATTTTTAAATTATCTCTCCTGAATCTATTTTCCAGGTCAATTGTTTTTCTGATGAGATATTCCACATTGTCTTCTATTTTTTTATTCTATTGACTTTATCATTTCTTGATTTATCATAAAGTCATTAGCTTCCATTTGTTCCATCCTAATTTTTAAGGATTTTTTTTAGCAAGCTCTTGTACCTCCTTTTCCATTTGGCCAATTTTGCTTTATAAGACATTCTTCTCCTCATTGGGTATATGGACTTCTTTTACTATTTGGCCTAGTCTGTTTTTCAAGGTGTTATTTTCTTCAGTAATTTTTTGTGTCTCCATTACCAAGCTGTTTACTCATTTTTCATGATTTTCTTGCATCACTCTCATTTCTCTTCCCAATTTTTCATCTATCTCTCTTACTTGATTTTCAAAATCCTTTTAGAATTTTTATATAACCTGAAACCAATTCATATTTTTCTTGGAGGCTTTGGATGTAGGAGCTTTGACTTTGTTGTCTTCTTCTGAGCATGTGTTTTGATCTTCCTTGTCACTATAATAACCTTCTAGAGTCTTATTTTTTTCTCCATTGCTTGTTCGTTTTTCCAGCCTAAGAGTTTTTAATTCTTTTAACTCTAAAGTAGGGCTCTGCTTCCAGGCTGGAGGGAGCACTCTCCCAAGCTTCAGAGGTTTTGTGCAACTATTTTCAGAGATACCTCTAGGGACCTATAAGTTTTCAATTCTTCCAAGGTGGTAAGATCTAAAGATAGGTGTTTACTTCTCTCCTGGCCTGTGCTCTGGTCTATGAGTGACTATAAGCACTCTTTTTTTGTCATAGAACTGTGAGGAGGGTCCCCCTCCACTGTGGCCACAAGTTCTGCTATGCTAGTGCTCCCCCTCACCCTGGGACTGCCAAACAGGACTCTGACTAAGATGCAAGTATGGGCAAAGCAAAAGAGTCTTGATTCAGTGCTAACAGAAAGTCCCCTGTAATATCCTTTCGACTATTTGTTTGACCCCCTTTCAGTGTGTGATTTGAGAGCTCTGAAAGCAGCAGCTGCCACTACCACTGCTGATTCAGTCACTATAAAGGCCTGTTCCTGATTTGCTGGGGACAGGCTGTGGTGGCATGGCCTGCACTGGACTGTACTCCTCTCTCACCCCAGTTCAATAGACCTTTCCTTCTGGCCTTCTAAATTGTCTTGGGATGGAAATTTGTTTCATTCTCTCTTTCTGTAGGTTCTACTGCTATATTTGGTTCTAAGAAGAGCTCAGGTGAATCCCAGCCTTTACTCCACCATCTTGACTCTGCTACATTTCTCTAGAGACACAGTAAACAAGCCTATGAATAATCATACACCATCATTTATTAGGGGCGAACCAGAGTACATAGAAGGTGATGATGATGATGACAATGATGATTTACCTATACTATGTTAATGGCATCAGTTAATAAATACTGTCTGTTATTTCTATTACCCATACTACTGCACCTCTGCATTGGTCCAGAGGGTAAATGGGACACTTTTGTATAACAACAATTTTTTGGCTAACAAAAGGCTTTTTTATGTATTTTCATTCAATTATCACTACCTCCTTGTGATGTAGATTCACACATGCACACACACACACACACACACACACACACACACACACACACACACTCTCCTTATCCACAGCTAAGGAATTTGAAACTCAGAAAGGATTAGTGATCCTCTAGAGTCACACAGCTAAAAAGTGACAGAGACAGAACACCAATTCAGTTCTTCCAGTTTCAAGTCTAGTATTCTTTCCTCTAAACCAGAATGATTCCCTTTTCTTTATTTTTCATGGAATCTGAACAGTTCTTCCTGCCATATTTGTGAAGAACTTTGTGTCTATGTTGGATAGCCCAAAAGATATAGAGGTAGAAAAAAGCAATGGAGTTTAGTTGTGACACTGATACATGTAATTTCAGATAATGTTTGCACTGGGAAGAGAACTATAGTGGTTAGGAACTGGTATGTGAAGTCATGTCTTGGATAAATCATTTTCCACCTACGTGATTGTGGTCAATCTACTCTATTTTTCTTAACTCCAGCTGTTCATCAGTAAAATGAGGGAGATTGTACTAGTCCTAACTATATTGTTGTTTTTCAGTCATGTCCAATTCTTTATGACCTTATTGACCATCCTATCCATGGAGTTTTCTTAGCAAAGATACTGGAGTGGTTTGTCATTTCTTTCTCCAGTAGATTAAGGCAGGGTTGCACAGCAAAGTAAATGTCAGGGGCCAGATTTGAACTCAGCTCTTCCTGACTTCTGGCCCAGTGCCCTATCTACTGAGTCACTAGCTGGCTATCACATGGCTGTTCTTAGTGTAATATTAGGCTTCAGTGGGTATACTTTAATAGCCACTCACCAATATAATTGTAACACTTTATCACCCCTCACACCAGTATGTGGATACTCACTGTTGGGAGAAGAAAGGGTGGGTAAGTATTTAAGTTGAGTTCTATTACAAACACAACATGTGTCATATCCCAGGTCTCCCTGTTCTCCTGCTCTTGGACCTAGCTTTTGTAGTATAGGGAAGTGCCATGCTGCTGTTACTGAAGGCGGAACAATTTCTGCCCCTTTGTAGTTTGGATCTCTGGCACAGGGTAGAGATCTGGCACATGATTTCCTTTGTAAGCACAAAGCCTTGCTGCTAAGAGTGTAGTGGGCATAAGGGAAGGGGGTGCTTTGTGAGTGCTTTAGAGGTAAGGGATTACTGGCCTTCTGTGCTGTTTATTGACTTTTTATCTTGTGTTGTTGGTGTCATAGATCATGAAAGCAATTGAAACTATATCAGGTGGATAATTCCTATTTTAGAGAGGTTTGAGAAATCATGATTGGATAAAATGTTTTAATCCTCATCTTATTTGCTGTTTATGTGACCCCATCTTTAGTTTCTTATCCAGAATTTTGCCATTCTTCTCAGTGCCTTCTAGTTTCCTTACAGATATATCACATCTACCACATGAATAATCAAGACAGGGGAATGTCCATTAGTTCTAGCAAGTTTTGCAAAACTCTCTATAATGCCCCCAATAAATTACACCAGAGGACAGGTTGACAAATATCCTCCTTGGTAACCATCTTTAGGAAATCAAACTCTACTAATAATTACCTATTCCTCTGGCAACTCCTGGAACAACATCAGATATCTGAACTTATAAATACCCATAATCATTTCTTGGAGCACAAGAAGCTACTTCCTTCTAAGATGCCACAGATTGCCACTCCTCCCCTCCCCCACCTGAGGAGAGAATTATACTTATTAGCTATACATGAAATAACTATTCTTCTTTCCTTCTTTCTATCCCACTTTTCTCCCTTCTAACTTCCTAACATAGATTTGCAATCTTCACTGGTTTCTCAGATCATCATTCTTTTTTTTTTCCTTCCTAAAGCATTTTCTTCATTTTTCAACTCTTCATTCTCTGACAACTTAAAACAGTAGAGATGCCTCCAGTATTATTACCTTTTACCATAACACGGAGAAAAATATGCATTATGTACACACAAAGACATTACTTGATACTGGCAGAAACAATAACATAAGTCAATTGAAGTGGGATATGCCTTTTTCCAGTTCTTTCCAGTACCTTTCACTGACTTCCACTATAAAACACAGTATTCATGGCTATCCATTGTGACCAATAAACATGGTTTTCGGTATTTGTGGTGAGATGCTCATATTTTCCTGCCTTATGATATGACTATCTTACCCAAATGGCTTTATCAGTTACACATTAACTCCAAGACATAATGCAAAACTAAGTTTTTTAAAGCAATTCAGTATAGGACTGTTTAAGACTGAAGTTGCTAACCATCAGGATTCTATGTAATTAAATCCAATTACGTTAACACTTTTCTACTCTTTCATTTGAAACTTGTATATGTACTTGAGCTTCTCCAGACAGTATGTTCCCTGTTTCTGAAGACAGGGATTTAGTCATTGACTGTGATTTAGTCATTTATAGCATTAAAATGTAAATTCCTTGAGGCTAAAGGTTGTTTTTCTTTCTCCTTTTTATTTCCAGAGGAACATATTCAATGCTTAATAAATATTTGTTGTTTGATCCAAGGCTTATTTTCTCTTCTAAAGCATTGTTGTTTTGGAAGTTAATACTGCTGGTTAAGTTTCACTCTCCTCCTCTCTAATATTTTGCCAAGTAATTTTTATTTTAAGGCACCATCAATATTCTAGAATGACATGTCTTTTATGATATTGTCTGAGATAGTCTTTTAGGACTTTTTGTCTCTTCATTGTACAACTATTTACTAACAATTAAATTACTTTAAGCATGTCAACAAGTAGAATCAATAACTTTTCTTTTTATCCATTTTCCATATTTTAATCGATATTTTATTGATTTTTGCCTCAAGAAAGACCATATACTCACCAAAGTTATTTACCACTGTCCTGGAGGAGATCCAGTGGAGAATTTGATTTGAAGACATTTCATTCCATAGATAAGGTCTTACAGGTACTCTATATTTTTAGATGCCACTGTGCTAATTACCCCAAACAGGAGACAATGCAGCCTCCTAAGATTCCTAATAATTCAAAAGAGTTTGATCTAATTGTTCTCAGAGGAAAAACCAAGTAGGTGAAAACTGCTTATTGTCTAGATGGGGGTTTTTAATCTGGGTTTATGAACTTTAAAAATATTTTCCATGAGTATATTTCAATAAAATGGGTTTTCTTGTAATTCTATACACTTGACCTTTTATGTTTAAAAACATTATTCTGAGAAGGGGTCCGTAGCTGGTAATAGATTGCCAAAAGAGTCTATGACATTAACACCGTCCTGTCCAGACTATCACACCAAATTGAAAAGAACAACGTATATAGCTTGTCCATGTGTGTCTATATGTGAGCCTTTATGTATCTATAGATTAGAAGTTGGATCTGTGATTTCCCTGGAAGTTTGGATACTTTGCTATATTCATTCCCCGCCCAGCTATAGTCCTCTGGACTTCAGCATGCCCTGAGGAACCTCATTATCTTGCAACATCACATAGACTCTAGAAATTATACCTCCTCAGTGCCACCTGCCTCAGGGCCCCTCCTTCCTCTGGAGAGAGTAGAGGGTAAAGATTAGAAAGATCCTTTTAGAACTTCCATTTTTAAAGAGAGCACCCATACCACCCATTCTTCATTTTCCACCTGGCTGCATTCCTCTCAACTTAATCATACTTTCCCACCTACTTCTCTATATCCTCTACTTTCAGCTTCCTTTTATATTTTGTCTTCTTCCATTAGATCCTGAACTCTGAGAGGGCAGGGATTGTCTTTTTTTTCCTTTGTTTTCCTGGCTTAGCACAGTGAGAGGCATACAATAGGTACTTAATAAATATTAATTGACTAACTGAATAAGGAACTGATGAGGAAAATCCTTTTGCCAATATAGATTTCTACATATTCTACAACTTTTATTTTTGAAGAATTGCATTGATATTAAGAAGCCAAATGACTTGCCCATAGTCAGGATTTTTCAATCAGGACTTGAACCCAGAGGCTGAGACAGAGACAGATGCAGAAAGAAGCAGAGACAGAGAGAGAAACAGAAGTCTATAAGAAGAGACACAGAAAGACAGAGAAAGTAAAGGATGGATGAGGGAGAGAATGAGACAGAGACAGAGAGTAACAGAGACAGAGAAGGAAAGAGACAGAAAATAAAAAACAGAGCCAGAGAAAGACAGATAGACAAAGGCATAAACAGAGAGAGTGAGGAAGGGATACAAGGGAAGAAAAGAAAGAAAGAAAGAAAGAAAGAAAGAAAGAAAGAAAGAAAGAAAGAAAGAAAGAAAGAAAGGAAGGAAGGAAGGAAGGAAGGAAGGAAGGAAGGAAGGAAGGAAGGAAGGAAGAAAGAAAGAAAGAAAGAAAGAAAGAAAGAAAGAAAGAAAGAAAGAAAGAGAGAGAGAGAAAGAAAGAAAGAAGGAAGGGAGGGAGGGAGGGAGGGAAGGAGGAAGGGAGGAAGTGGAAAGGAAAAAAAGAAAATTCCAGGCAGAGGCATGAAGCTGAGAGGAGCGAAAGGGAGAAGGAAGGAGGCAGTCTATCATTAGAGATGGACAACAAGAAACAAATGGTAGAGGTATTGAGAAGGAAGCCTTAAAGAACTACCACCAAAGGCTGCCGCCACTTTCTCACCTATAACTCCATCAAAGAGAAGTTAACTGAATTATAGAGCATGGGGGCATTGCCTAGCAGGACTCTTGAACTATTATTCTGAAGCTGGAGCCAAAGTCAGGCAGTCCCATGGTTTCTAGTTCAGACAAAGTGGCACTAGGAGTTTCCCCCTACCTTTAAGATTTAGTGTCAACTGTGTGGCATAATTGTACTGGGCTTTCATTATAAGTGGAGAACAGAGGAGAGAGAGAGAGAGAGAGAGAGAGAGAGAGAGAGAGAGAGAGAGAGAGAAATAGTGAGAGAGAGAGTTCTATCGAGAATGGTTGGGATGGATTCTGACTCTGGGATGAGCAACTGAAAAAGGTTCCATGATTGTATGCAGACAGCAATGCCCAGTGCTATCTACTAAAGGGTTTGTAAACTCGAGTCATAAACATTATACCTATAATTACATTTTAATTTTTACATTGCACCTGACAATGTTACTTTGCAAGTGACGTTTTGCACTATGACATCTGTTAGTGCTGGAGTTCTAGACACTGGACGTGAAAAACATGAAATACATTATTTATATAGATATATAAATATGTATTTATGTATTATATGAACTTGAATTTATATAAAATAGCTATAATTATATATTAATAAATCTGTAGATATCTATACATAAATATACCTAGGTTTATATATGACTATAAAGATTATATATTATGTATATACACATGTATTTATATACACATGTGTTTTGTATACATCTACATGGACATGTATGTAACTGTTTCACAATTACATATACACATGTTTAAAACCCCTACACTACAGGATATTGTCAGGGCAAAACATTACTTACATAGTAGCACTGTCAATTATGATATACAGATTAGATTATTTCCATTATTAAATAAGCCCTAATTAAAGGTAAAATATTGCTCCCAGAATGTTGAGTCTTACGGTCATGGGCTATTTTCTATTTCTTCTTTAAATCGTATTTCTTTACAAAAATAAAGTCAAAGGAGCAAACATTTGCAAAAATATCATCTTCAAAAAAATAAAATCCAGTCATGGTAAATGCAGTGTGCACAGTGTTTCTATGTATGCTCAATATTATGACAATAATTGGCAGAGGCACTGTTTTTATTCTTCCTATTTTGCTCATTTTCTATTCTCATTTAAAAGGAACGCACAAAGCAATTGACATATCTACTTTTATACTGATGGGGCAGAAGATAGATTCAGTTTTTCTGTCTCATATTTCTTTTCAGGTTATTTTTCTTATTATTCTAGGCTCATTTTAAAATGAAATTTGTACAATGCAACTTCTGAGGAGCTTATACTGTCTTTCTCTAAGTAGTAGAATATGAGTTTGATATATTCAAGGTATGGTGGTGTTGTGTGTCATGAGAACTATCATCTATAGAACTTTCTCCCCAAACTTATAGATATTTGCAAATAAGAGGAGTGAAAATCTATTACATATAACCTTACTTCACCAACATATGTAAACACTGCATAACATTTAGATTTGCAAGCACACCTCATTCTAAGTGTTACTTTTTTTTTCCTAGATAATTTTGACAAGAAACCAAGCAAGCAGTGGACAGATTTAGTCCTTTCACCCACTGTCCTCTGGCCTCTTCTCATAATAAAAGATACAAAATCTTCAAAATCTATTTCCCCTTCTAAACCTGAGTGGGCTAGGAATAGCCATGCTTTTGCTGATGATGACAAGAAGATGGGTGGAGTAACTACACCTCAGAGATCATCCATGCCAGCCCCTACTTTTACAGATACCTATCATTTCTGTTTTTTTTTTTTAATTCCTCCTATACATAGCTATTTCCTCTCCATAAACTTAGTTAACCAGCCTGCCTGATCTAATAGAAAAGACCCTTCTTTCACTACTATGTTAACTTAATGTATTAACTCTACCTCCATCCTTTATTAATATTTCTCAGGCTTAGAGCCTGAGAAGCCCTATTCCAAGCTCCCCCTCCTCCATCCCATTAGAATGGACATCTGTTCATCCACAATTCCTCATCCCAGCCTTCTACCCCTGAAAAATCATAACTGACCAACTTACCAAGTGTGGCCTTATAAAGAGATAAGGCCCTATGTGTTAAACTTGCTACATTGTGACCTGCTGATGCACTAGAAATGTTGCTGATAAGCATATTATCTAATTATGAACAATTAGCTGAAATTATTTATCATAGCAGAATACTATCAATGACATAATTACATATTTCACGTTTGTGCTTTTTGGGTAGATATATCCCCACAAGGATCCAGTACAACCAATAATGTTGAAGCAACCAGTCAGCTTTTACTTTATTGAAATTGACATGACTGAAAAAAAAGGATATCCAATTTTCACTTTACAATTGTATGATAGTCCCTTTTTTTTCCCTAGTACCAAAGGTACCACCTTAAGCAAGAAGCACAACTGTACCCCACAGGTAAGGGACACTAAATAACATATCCATATCAAGGTTAAAGAGATTGAGAGATTTAGAGTACTTCATAGAGCAAAGCCTCTTCTTCCTTGTGAATGCAGCCATTGTATTATCACTAACACATTTTGCAGAAACTTCTACCTTCAATAGAAATCCCTAATGTACAAATACCCCCCACAAAACAAAACAAAAAACAAATGGGAAGATAAACCTCAGTGTTGCCCCTTTGGTCAAATGAACATTGTCACCATGAACTGCCTTCAGTGATTTTCTGGCCTTTGACATTCATTGAGGAATGAGCTGTGTACTCCCAAAGCCCAATGCAGGCCATGTCTTTGGCACCAGTTCCTGACTGGAATCCTATCAGACATCATCAATAACTTCTGCTCTTTTAAGAATATACCTTACAAATAAAGCTAAATCAACAGATTTTCTCCAGTGACTTTCAAACAAGTGTATGTATGTAGTCTGACTTTTCCTTTTGATCAAGGTTAGGAATGGTAATTCATTCTTTCTCCCTAGATAGTCCAAGAATATTTTGCATAAGTTATATGCCTCATACTCTAAAGAGGAAAAAATATGTTTCTTGGATTCAAAAGGCAAATATTTGAAATTCAGAAAGTTGTTTCCAAATACTGTGGAAATTGGATGCTTAGTATGAAGTCATGATTTTTTCAGTCACATTTTGTTCAAAAAGAAATAAATATATATAACTCCCATTTTTTATGCAAATCGTTCTTATAAAGCTCCTAAATAGCTTGTAAAGTAAGGAGCAACACACAATGGAATTTGGGAAGAAGGAGCAGGAACTTAAAGGAGGAGGAGGGATATAATTACTGACAGCAGGATCTGCATTTGGTATATGTCAGCAATGATATGGCACCAACCTGGGGTTAATTTTTGTTGTTTGTTGTTGTTGTTGTTGTTTTTGTTTGTTTTTTAGTATTTGTTAGGCCTCACGTCCGTCCCACCTTACTGATCTTCATCACTGAGCTCATCCAAATCCTTATAATAGGGCAGCCGCCTATCCCGTACTTCTTCACTAGTTACAGCTTCCAATACCTCACTCCTCCCTTTTTGCAAACGTCTCCGTTCATAGTTATCGAGATAATCGTCAAAGCGCTGTCCTGGGAGCCAAAGACCCTCCTCATTAGATGGATCCACAACCTCAAAGCTATCTTCACTAGGAACCTTATCTAATTCCTCATCAAGCTCCAGATCTTCACTTGTCAGGTCCTCATACCCTCCAAATTTGTTTGACAATTTGCTGAAGAAATTCATAACCTTTGAGTTGTTCTTATACCTGCCCATGGTTTCTGGATACCGGGCCACATCCCGGAATGCCTGCGTGACTTCTTCATCTTGCATGGCTTCAAGAATTTCTGGGTCACCAATAATTTCATTGAGCACTGATTTCCCAGGTATAGTCCGCATTCTCCTTCTCATTCTAGGAAGTTCTCCAAGAAAAAATTAGAAAGGGGCAAGATAAGCTGCCTTTCTCCTGTCTTCTTCCTCTTTTTTGGCTCTATCATACTCCTCTCGAGCCTTCCTCATTCTTTCTACCCTTTCTCTGTATTTTCGCTCTTTGCGTCTCTGCTCACATCTCTTCTGGTGGAGTTCTTTTTTTCGTCGATGTTCTTGAATCCTCTGGATCCTTGGTTGAATATCCTTAAGCACAGCATTGGCATCTTCATCAAAGTCCAGTTTACAAGACAAGGACAGATCCTGGCCTGCCTCCTCCCAGTGGCCCAGAAGTCTGTGTGCTTTGCCTCTCCATTTGTAAGGTTCAGCTGTATGGGGGTTTAGATCAATTGCCTTGCTACAGTCTCTGATGGCAGCATTTGGCTTCTGCAATTCAATAAAGATACTGGCTCTTAGGGTATATAAAATGGCCAACCAAGGATTCAGTCTGATGGCTTCTGTGAATAGTTCAAGGGCTTTCTGGTATTCTCCATTATGTAGGGCATCAAGGCCCTTGACCTTCATTTCGTTGGCCTGTTCGATCATCTCATCTGTTACCTCTGCAGTAGCATCTCCCATTTCCTGAGGGCCGTCCAAGTCGTCCTCAATCACTCCTTCATTATCAAGTTCTAGTTCGCTTTCCTCAGTTTCTATTTCTTCTTTCTTGATGTATTCCTCCCATTTCCTTCTTTCTGCCTCCCCTCCCTTGAATCTTTCCTCTGATCTCATTTTTCTTGGAGTAGAGGGTATCCTCCCACCCAAGCTCTCCACCCACTCCCTCAAGAAGCGCAGCTCCTCCCTGTACAGTCGGGCAGGGTCTTGTTGACATAATTTCACAAAGGCCAGGAGCTTGCTGGTGTCCATGTCAGGGGGAGTTGGGGAGGGGAGAGGGACGCGGCAGAGCTGGCTTGGACTTTGGCGTTGGGTTGGCGTTGGCTCGGCAAAGACGGGGCGGGGGAGGGGGCTGCAGAGGAGCCTCGCGCTGAGGTTCGGAAGCGCCACGGGGCCTCCCTGAGCTTCTGCGCAGCTGGGGGTCTTTGGCTGAAGCGGTGCGGCAGACAGACTGACTCTGGCCTGTAGGACTGAAGAAGGAGAGAGGCTGACGCCCTCAACCACTGCAAATTGAGGGGTAAGAGGGCTCCAGTATTGTGAAGGAAAAGAGGCAGTCTCAGGTACAGAAGCAGCTTAGAAGCAAGTAAGACCCAGGTATGAACTCTGCCTCAGGGCATATACTAGATGCGGAACCCTGAGAGAGTAAATTTCGCATCTCAGTGTCCCAGGCAACTTCCCAAGATCTTAACCTATAGATAAATTGCTAAGCTGTGTCCCTGCAAGGAGTTTCTATATCTGGAGTTCCGTCCCTGGATGAAATCACAAATTTAGGCCAGAAAAAAAGCTGATAGAAACAAAAATGGGAAAGTAATCAGTGTATCAAAAAAAAAAAAAAACCAACATAAAAATGTGCTGTTCTACTTTTATATCAGCATCAATTACAAAGAAAAGTAGAAAAATTGAAACTGTGGTCTACATGATGGATGTATAGAAAGACTGAAGTCTTCTTCAGTCTCCAAGTTGAAGTCACAAAATCTGTGACTTCCACCTAAGTCAGAGAATCATAGAAATCTTAGAAACTGAAAGGCACTCACAGTCCCGCGTTGTTATTCCAGCCAGTCCCTGAACAAGAATCATCTCTGCCACCTAAGTAAGTGATCACCTATCTGTTATTTGATTCAAAACTTCCTATTATAGGGAAATATATTTCCTCCCAAAAATATGTTTTCCATTTTCCATAATGGCTAAAGAGATTGAAATAACCTCGCATCCTGGAAAGAAAAAGTGAATCCCAAAAATGCATATTTCCCAGAATTTTACATACAACTAAATAAGGAGCCCACTAGATTAATCCTTTGGCATACATTGCTGCTGAGCCTGTGTCAAAAAATCTCTGAAAGATATTGGAAAGCAGTAGAGATATCACAAAAAATTGTCCCTATCTTCTTAAATGGGAAGGTAATGGAATCTGCCAATTCAGGTCAATAAACTTGATTCCTGGGAAAATTCTAGGGCATATTAAATGAAAGAATACTAATGAATATTAGAAAAGAAAGCACTGATCATGAAGAGCTAATATACCTTCATCAAGTATAGGTGTTGCCTAAGCTTATTTCCTTATTTAACAAAGTAACTAAAATGATAAGCAACAAGAATACTATGAAAACATTTTATACAGATTTTGGAAAAAGCATTTGATGATGTCTCTCCTGATATTTTTATTTTTATATCAAGTTTATTCTATTTTTCTTTAAGATTAACATGATTTCTCCTTAAAGTATGCCCTCTTGCCCTCTCATTAGATCCTTTCTTTAAAAAAAAAATAGATACAGCATTTTATACCTATCAAAATGATTTTCTTAAATCACAGGTCTGATCATGTCAGAAAACTCCAGTGGCTTTCAATTGCTTCTAGGCTAAAATAAAAATTCCTCTATTTGGCATCTAAAGCTTTTCACCACCTACTTTCTCTACACCTTACCTTCCTTCACACATTCTCAACTCCATACCCTCACACCACATTCCACCACCCTTTTCCATAAATACCTTTCCTTTTCCCATTTTGACCTCACAAAACATACAGCTTCCTTCAAAAGTGTTGCTTCCTACAGGAAGCCAAACATGATCATCTCTTCTGCTCAACCAACCTTGTTAGTGCCCCCCTCTCCAGATTACTTTTAATTTAATTTGTACATACTGTGTTTTTACTTAACCTTGTTCACTTATTCCCACATTGATACCCCCATCCAATAGATGATAAGCTGCTTTGTGACAGGACAGGGATTATTTTTTTTTTTCTTTGTATCTGTATAACCTACTACACATACTATAAATTTCTAATATTTGTTGAAAAAACAAGTGAAGGAATGAATGAAGCAGTTTTCCTATGACAGTGTGTAGTGTATTCCCAACTCCTAGTCCTCTGATTCTGTCCTAAAATATCTGTCCTGTTCTCTTAATTCTGTTTATTTCACTCTTCATCCTTTCATATGTTTCCCCACATTTTTCTGAGTTCCTCAAATTGAACATCTCTAATATTACAATAATGTTTCATTATATTCATATACAATAGTTTATTCAACCATTCTCCATTCACTAGACATGCAATTTATTTTAAGCTTTTGGGGGATTTTGTTTGTTTTTCACACAAACACACATAGATGCTATGATTATTTTGGTATATACTTTCCCTCCATGTTAGGCCTTCTTGGAATATATTTCCAATATTGGGATAAATGAAACAAAGGTTATATAGAATTTAATGACTTTTACTGCATAATCCCAAGTTATACATTCAAAACAAGTCAAAAGGCAATAAATATCAGTTGATTGGTTTGAAATTATTTTTTTGCAAAATTGTTCGTTCACATCCTTTGACAACTTACCTATCAGAGAATAACTTTGTTCTTGTATGATTATTTCAATTCAGTACATATCTTGTATTGTCATTCTGTCGTGCCCAACTCTTCATGATCCACTGCCCATGGGGTTTTCTTGACAAAGATACAGGAGTGGTTTGCTATTTCCTTCTCCAGTAGATTGGGCAAACAAAAAATTAAGTGACTTTCCCAGGGTCACGTAGGGAGTAAATGACCCAGGTCAAACTTAGGTCTTTGTAACTCCAGGCCCAGCACTCTATACACTGAGCCATATAGATGTCCTCTTATATCTTGTATAGCAGACTTTTATCAGTAATATTCTCATTCTGTAATTTCTCTTAATTTATCTTCAGCAGTTTTGTAAACAAAGTTTTAAAATTTCTATGTAATCATTCACAACAACCTTGTGAGTTCCATAGTTTGAGCATTACTATCCTCCTTTTAGCAGTGAGAAAACTGAAGTTCTGACAGTTGAAATGACTTGGCCATAATCACAGAACTTTAAGTATCAAAGGCAAAATTCAAACTCATGTTTCCCGGTTTTAAGCCTGGTGATCTATCAGTTTTGCTATGCCACTCTAAGAAGTAAAATCTTCAGAATCCAAAATGTTTAATATTGGACTGATAATAATAATTATATAATGTGTATTACATAATTATATATTTAAATATATATGTACATATATATATATTTACATATATAATACAGATCTATTACAAAGCTGAAAAGACTATAGATTCTATTAGATACAAATAACAAGATCAAAATAATACAGGGCCATTCAAGACTGCTTTCTGTTGCATACCTCAGATCCTAACTCTGAATTAGTTAAAATCAGGGCAAAGATCATATCTCTGAACATCGAAAAGATTCATAATAAATTCAAAGCATTTGCTATAAAGGAGAGACATGAAGACTCTAAAATTCTTTGGCCCAGCCTAAACATTTGTGGTCAAAATAAGGCAATAAATTAGAAACAACAAGACACTGTGCTAACAGTTTGATGTGATTGTTGCCTACAAAGGGAGGATAACAATGTAGAGGTCACTGAAACATAATGTCAGTGGCCACTAAGGGTATCACTGTATTAAAGTACCATAAAGTAACCAATATTAATCATAATGACCTAAATCACTGGGTAGAACATCAGGTCTACTTAAAAAAATGTAATAATTAAAGAAGCAAGTTTCAGTAATCTAAGTAATTCACTTTTGTGAAATGACTCATTCTCTGAAAATACTGGGGAAATAAGGTGACATTTGTGTATATGTAGAACCAATAAAAACATATGTACAATGAACAGTACTATGTTATTTGTTAATACATGGTAACAGTGAGTGAGATAGCTAGGTGGCACCATAGCACATAGAATGCTGGGCCTGGGGTCAGGAAGACTCATTTTCATAAGTTCAGATATGGCCTCAGACACTTACTAGCTGTGTGACCTTGGGCAAGTCACTTAACCCTGTTTGCTTTAGTTTCCTCATCTGTAAAATGAGCTGGAGAAGGAAATGGCAAACCACTTCTGTATCTGCCAAGAAAACCCCAGTTGGGTTCACAGATTGCTGAACATGTCTAGAAAATGACAGAACAACAAAACAGCAAGTGGTAGAAGTTGGATAAGAGAATGAAAAACAGAATCTGAAAATAATTTACACCAGAAGGCACATTGCACATTTCAATATGGATATGTTTGACAGACTGAAAATTAAGGGACTAAAAATCAAATAAGCAAGCCACACCCTGATAACCTGATAGAAAAATGTACCAAGAGGTTCTATACTATCTGAAACTGAAAGGAGGTAAACAGGTCATGTACTTGGCAGTTACTGTGCAAACCAGAACTTCATAGAATAATAGTTGGCATTTGCAGTTATTTTAGCCTTTTTACAGGTAAAGAAACTGCGGCTGAGGCAAAAAGTGCTTTGCTCAGGTTCACACAGCTAGTGTCTGAGGAACTATGTGAGTTTTCTTCTTCCTAATTCCAATTCTAGTACTCTATTCACCATACCTTCCACCTACCAGAGACATTTGAGGAGATAAGACTAGGTTCTTCTCTTGGCTGGAATTCTGGCTTTTAACCCTAAACTACCAGAGCTAATGACTATAAAGACTAAGTATGAGTTGAAACAATAGATGGCCCAGTTTAACATCACAAAGGTATCATTTTGGGAGGGGAAGACCTTCCAAATTGTGTGATTTTAGCCCTGTGCAGCACCAATGTGGTAAAATATAACCTGCATTTCAGACACCTGGATTTGAATTGTGCCTCTAACATTTACTTGCTGTGTAATCATATATACATCATTAAATCACAGTCTCAATTTCCTTTCTATAAAATGAATGTAGAAATACTTGCATTATCTAACTCACAAGATTTGTGGTGAAGAAAAACACTTTCTAACAATTAGATTTATTTAGTAATTTTTGCTATGCAAATAATATTTTAAAAGTTTTTTCTTGTCCTATTGACCATATGTGCTTCTATATGGATATGTGAGTGGTGGAAAAAAAATCTATCTATCTATTTATCTATCATCTATCTATCCACACAAAAGTTGTGTCCCTGAATCTTTGATGTATGCCCTTTCTTTGTTAGGTCAAAACAAACCTCCTTTTATTAACTTGTCAGTGAAATGATTGCCTCATTTCATCCCAACTTCAAACCTAAATAGCATACTGAAATTAAGTCTACCCCTAATAGTAATCTAAAATGTGTGTGTGTGTGTGTGTGTGTGTGTGTGTGTGTGTGTGTGTGTGTATAAAATTTCAGAATTAAGGTTGAGAGACTTTTGGGGAAATAGAAAATTATGCGGCAAAGACACAACTCTCTTTGAAACAAAATTTAAAAGATTTAAATTAAATTAAATTTAAATTTAAAAGATCTAAAAGAATATCAGTGGGTTCATCAACACTAGGGATTTGACCCTTAAGAGTTTTGATGGAATCTAGAGCAGGTGCTGAATGAATTTGGAAAGTGGCAGTATGTAACAAGTGTAAAAATGAAAGGAAGAGAATTTAGAGAACAGGATTGTATGGAAGCTAAGGACATGTAAATTTAGAGCTAAGTTTTGAAAGTTGTCGAGATATATGTCCAGCAACCTGAGAGAATGTGTTGGGCACAGTCTCTTGGAAATTTGTAGGTTACTTTGGATGTGGTTTTATGGAGGACTTCGACGTATGAGAGAGTGAGTAGGGCTAAGTAGAGGATGATATTGTCTATGAATATTTTCAGCTCTTGAAATCGTGTACATTGGGTTCTAGTGCCAATCCCTATGGTGTGATTTTGGCATTTAGGTGTGGTAAAGCTATCCCAGGTTGTACATCAACAGTTTTTTGGGGAAAATATTCATAGTCTGTATAAGTACATATATGTAACTGGGAATATTTTTCCCTTTAAATCTTTTTTTTAATTTATTTCATTAACTTTTTCTCAATTATCTGTAAAAATAATTTGACATTCAAGTTTTTAAATTTTGAGTTCCAAATTCTCTCCCTCTTTTTCTCCTCATTCACCTCCTGGAGAAGGCAAGCACTTTGATATCAGCTATACATTTGAAGTCATGCTGACTGGGATTATTTCATGGAGATTACTGGGAAGAGGATGAGAGAGGGTGGACTATGGAGATCTATAAAGTGTTGTGTTGATTTTGGTTTTCCCCCAGAACCTGCATCTAAATAGATGAGGACAGATAACCACTTAGATGCCACTTAAAGTAGAGTTTCATGAAGTATCATGACAGCCTGTTATCTAGACTATATTATGTCAAGTAACTCCACAGAGACAATATTCCTTTCTTCTTTCCCTCTAGCTGCTAAATCAAGGGGAAGATGCCAATGCACTGCCCCTCTCAATATCTAAAGAGGAAAGCCTTCTTGTTCCCTGTAGATAGGAAAAAAATCATTAAATGCTGCACTTTTTTTTTGTTTGTTTTTGGATGGCAATTGGGGTTAAGTAACTTGCCCAAGGCCACGAGGCTAGGTTTTTATTTGTGTGTGCGTTAAGTGTCTGAGGTCAGATCTGAACTCAGGTCCTTCTGACTCCACGGCTGATGCTTTACTCACTGCGCCACCTAGCCTCCCCGTTGCTGCACTTTTATTGTGATGATCAACTTCTACCCTCCTTGCTCCTTTTTCCCAGTATGGAGTGTTCTGTTTGCTCCTCCTTAAGTCTGTGACACACTTGCCCACTGGTAGGTACTATCAAGGTGAAAGTGTGATTAATCTTAGGGAGCACATGTGGCAAAAGATAACTCACAACTCTTGGATGCTAAAAGTTCTTTTCTCCCCTTTGTGAAGTGATCACAAAATCATCCTTAGGACTCTAGCCTTTCTGTCAGGCTCCTCTTTGTAAAGTCTGGACTGCCTTATCTCAGTGTGTCAGGTTAGTCCTAGGTTCTCTATGGAGACAGGGCCACCAGCCACTGCTCTCCTAGGGATGCTGCTATGGCATTGATGAGAAATACAAATATTTTTGTGTTCAAAAGTTCACAAGATCATTTGCAGATCAAGGGAATAGGAAGTAGGGACTGGGAGAACAGAGGTTGCTTCGCCCTCCTCCAAGTAATTCCCGCTCAGGAATTCTTTCCTTTTAGGATGCCAGATGCAGAATATTCTGGGTTTCGAAAATAACCTAATTCTTGGTGAGCTAAGGAAGTCTAAGTGCAGGACCAAAACCCACAGAACATGATCAAAGTTCTTTAGCCAGTTCAGATATGCCTCCTGAACAGCATTAGTCCATTACATCCAATGGCTTTCAAGGACATGTAGTCCAATGCACTTGATTGATGGATTGATCCAAAAATAAATGCCTGGGTCATGTCCATTCCTAGTTCATACCTTTGATTGATTCAGAAGAAATTTTCTTACCTGACCCAGGTGGGATAGAGATGATTGAAGTGATTGGTTGTTTCAGTGGTAATAAAATTTTAGTAGATGTGTAGTATCCAGTTGGCAGAGCTCTGTGTGCCCAATAGGGCCATATTGTCTGAACTGAAGAGTGTGGGAGTAGCAGTAATGCCCAGTGAGGATGGAAAATATATCAAGGCCAGGTTGTGAAGAGGTCCAAAAAGAAAAAGAAGAAAAAATATATATATTGACAGTGTTGAGTAGGGTGGACTGAAATGATGAGATACTTGAGGTAAAGAAATCAATTAGAAGACTGTTGAAATAATCTAGAGAGATTTTGTGAAGGTAGAAATAGCAAGATTTGGCCACTGAATGGATGTGTAAGATAAGCGAAAGTGATAATTATAGGATAATGCTGAGATTACAAACCTAAGATTGGAAAGATGGTAGTTCCTTCAAGCAGAAAAAGGGAAGTTTAAAAGAGGAGAGGTTAGTGAGAAAGATAATGAGTTATATTTTAGACATGTAGAATTTAAGATGTTTCTGGGACATCCACTTTGAAATCTCCAAGAGGCAATTGATGATTCGGGCCTGAAGTCATAGAGTTATTGACTGATATACCTTTTCTAGGAAAGATAGTATTGATTCGAATACTGTTTTAAGAGCAAGAGTTCAAAAGTGGGTTGGGGGTGGTAATGGGATAAGACTCCCTCCCCTAACACCTTTTTTTTCAAAATTGACTTCTTCAGACAGTGTTCCTTGTGTGAATATGCATTGACCTAGGTCAGCAGTGGAACTGAAGGGATGTATGAACCAGCACATGGCCTATTTTGATTAGAAGTAGAAGAGCTGCTAGTGTTTTAGTCTTGGATCTTGCTGACTGTCTTTCATGTCTGTTGGCTTACAGAGCAGGCAGCAAGCTACAAGCACTGCTCCCACACCTCTCTCCTTCCACAGGGGAAAAAAAAACTTCAGCTTTTCTCAGACTCTTCTTTTTTCCTGGGTTTAGTAAAGGAACAAAGGCTCAACCCTAGCTCTGTAGCACTGCTTCCATGGTATTCTTTCCTTTCTCTCTCTTTCTGTCTATGTGGCAGGAGACTCTTTTCAGATAAGTGTGTATTTATGCATATACATATGATGTGAGCATATGGGTATAAGTATTTACATACATACAGACATATTTGAGTTGTTCTTCAGTCATACTTGTGACCCTATTTGGGGTCTTCTTGGCACAGATACAAGAATGGTTTGCCATTTCCTTCTCTTGATCATTTTACAGATGAGGAAACTGAGACAAACAGGGTATAGTGACTTCACCAACATCACAGAGCAAGTGCCTGAGGACAAATATATGTGTGTATCTGCATATACATGTATGCATATGTATATACATATATACACCTGTTTATATCCATGTACCCATATGTGTGGTTTGTGTATATACACATATGCATATAAGGAGACTAGATGTCGCAGCCAATAAAGTGCATGGCTGGGAGTCATGAAGACTCATTATTCTGAGTTCAAATCTGGCCTCAGACACTTATTAGCTGTGTGTCCCTGGACAAGCCACTTAACCCTTAATTTGCTCATCTGTAAAATGAGCTGGAGAAGAAAATGGCAAACTGCTGCAGTATCTTTGCCAAGAAAACCCCAAATGGGGTCACAAAGAGATGAATACATCCAGAAATGACTCATCAACAGTAGCAGCAATACACACACACACACACACACACACACACACACACACACACACACACTTCTATTTAGAAGATGGGGGAGAGGAATTACAGTTGTGGGGACCCGGAAACAGTCTCCTGGAGGAACTGGTACTTAAGTTAAATGTTGAAAGAAACAAAGAAACCAGGGCCTCAAAGAGTCCAAAGTGAGGCAGGAGAGCATTCAAAACCTGGGAGACAGCCAGCATAAGTTAGGTAGAAGAGGTGGTATATGGTACACGGGATATGGTCGGTATATGGTCAACAGCAAATGGGTCAGAATGTTTGAGTATGTCAACAGGAATAATGTGTTAAAAGACTAAAAATATAAGAGAAGTCCAGTTTACAAAGAGATTTAAAGGTTAAAGATTTAAAATCTGGGTGAAAGATGGATTCTAGTGAGGAAAAGCTTGAGGAAGAAGGTCCCTTCAGTATCCATTATGATGGTTTAGGTAAGAGATGGTGAGTGCCTGAACTACTAAGGTGGTGGCTGTTCAGAGAAGGGTATACATATAGGAGATGTTGTAGAGGAAGAAATTGTAAGTTAAGGAAACTAAAGATGTAGACTGAGGGAGAGAGAAGAGTTGGGAATGACAGCAATGTTACAAAGCTTACTGACTGGAAGGAGAGGCCTTCCCTTCACAGTAATGGTGAAGTTTAGAAGAGGGGTGAGTTTTGTAGGGAAAGATGAACTCTCTTTTAGATATGTTGAGTTTGAGAAACCTGGTGGACATCTAGTTTGAAAAGTCCAATAGACAGTAATGTAGAATGCTAACTCAAGAGAGATATTGGGACTGGATAGATATACCTGTGAATCATCTGCTTGGAGATGATAATAGAACCCATGGAAGTCAATAACACCACCATGTAAGAGGGCATAGAAAGGAAAGAGAAGAAGGTTAGGATGGAGCCTGGGTGCACACCAACAGGTAATGGGCAGTTCTCGTGAGCAGCCAGGCAGGTACAGGAGGAAACAAGACAAAGCAGAGTCATAAAAGCTTCTGAGAGGTGAGAGTACCAGGGATAAGAAGGTGAGCCAGCAGTGCTGCAGAGAAGTCAAAAAGTGTGTGGATTGAAAAGGGGCTATCCACTGCAATCCTCTGTAAATAAAATGTGTACTTTATGTATTTAGGATTACTGTTAATTCTATTTTTATTATATAGAAATCATTAGATTTACATGTTCTTGTTGAATTTATGAGTATCCTGGAGTTTGTACTAAGTAGTTTAATTTTTTTTTAAACAAATACTTTATTAACTTCTGTTTTACATCATTCATTTCCGCCAGATTTTGAGTTACAATCATTTTCCCCCCATTATTCCCCTACCCAACCTCCCAGAATAGCAGTCCCACAAGATATCACTTCCTCCAATCTGCTCTCTCCCATACCTTCTCCCATACCCCCTTCGACTTTTCCATTAGAGGAAGGTGAATCTTTGTGTCCCAATGCCTGCACATCTTATCTCCTAATTACAAGCAAAAGAGTATTAATAATAGTATTTATATATATTTGAAACATTTAATGTTAAGACCTCGAATTTCAGATCCATTTCCTTCCTCCCTTGTCACCCATTCCTTCTTGGGAGATAAGTAATTCAGTATATGTTGTACATGTCTAGCTATGCAAAACATTATCATAGTAGATATATTGTACAAGGCTGCTTATAATTCCCTCCCACTCATCCCACCCCCCACCTGGTCCATTCCCTACATGATCCCGTCCCTCTTCTATAGTGGGTACTTCCAACCTCCCCTCACCCCAAGGATGCCCTCCCATCCATCATCCCTCCTCTCATCCCCCTTCCCCCTATCCTGCTGCAGGTTGAGATATCCCATTTAGTATGTATGTCATTTTCTCCCTGAACCAAATTCAATGTGAATGTGGTTTTGCCTTTTTAGCCTTCCTTATTCTCCCCCTCCTTTGCAACCACTTCCCCTACATGAGATAGTTTACCCTACCATGTCTCTCCCCATCTCCTCTTGCCACTTTCCTCTCTCACCTCATAATTTCATCCCTTGAGTATTCTCCCTTCCCAACAAATTCAACCTATGCCCTCTATCCATATATAACTGTAACCATATACACACACATTCACATATGTATTCATATGACCACATACCCTTCTTCCATTATTTTCATAGTGATAAAGATATCATCAGTCACAGTTATTGCTTTTCCATATAGGAATGTAAATAGTTCAACTTTGATAAGTTCCTTTTGATTTCTTTTTCCTGATTACCTTCTCAGGCATCTCTTCCTTCTTGTGTCTGGATGTCAAATTTTCTATTCAATTCTGGTTTTTTCCTCAAGAATGCTTGAAAGTCCTCTATTCCACTGAATGACCATATTTTCCCCTGAAACAAAATACTCAGTTTTGCTGGGTAGGTGACCCTTGGGTTCATTCCCAGCTCTTTTGCCCTCTGGAATATCATATTCCATGCCCTTCGATCCCTCAGTGTAGAAGCTGCCAGGTCCTGTGCTATTCTGATTGTGTTTCCACAATATTGAAATTGTTTCTTCCTGGCTGCTTGTAGTATTTTCTCCTTGATCTGGGGATTCTGGAAACTGGCTATAATATTCCTGGGAGTTTTCTTTTTGGGATCTTTTTCAGGAGGTGATCTGTGGATTCTTTCAACCTCTATTTTGCCCTCTGATCTAAAACATCAGGGCAGTTTTCCTTGAGAATTTCTTGAAGGGTGATTTCTAGGTTCTTTCTTTGATCATGGCTTTCAGGTAGTCCAATAATTTTTAAATTGTCTCTCCTGGATCTATTTTCCAGGTCAGTGGTTTTTCCCATGAGATATTTCACATTGCCTTCTAATCTTTCGTTTGTTTGGATCTGCTTAACAGCATCTTGATTTCTCATAAAGTCATTAGCTTCCATTTGCTCCAGTCTAACTTTGAAGGAATGAATCTCCTCAGTGAACTTTTGAGATTCTTTTTCCATCTGACAAATTCGACTTTTTAAGGCATTCTTCTCCTCATTGCCCTTTTGGGCCTCCTTTGCCATTTGAGTTAGTCTATTTTTTAAGGTGTTGTTTTCCTCAGTCAGGCTGTTGACCCTCATTTCATACTTTTCCTGCATCCTTCTATTTCTCTTTCCAATTTTTCCTCCACTTCTCTTATTTGATTTTTAAAGTCCTTCTTAAGGTCTTCTATGGCCTGCAACCTGCTCATGTTTTCCCCTGGGGCTTTTGGAGCAGGACTTCTGACCTCACAGTCCTTTTCCCGCTCTATGCCCCCCAAATAGGAGTCTAGGGTTGCATTTTTCTGTTTCCTTTGCCTTGGCATGTTGCCACTTAATTGCTTGACTTTTGGGCTTGCTGCCACATTATGGCTTTAAGGCCAGATAGAGGAATTTTCGAATGTGTGGGGGGCAACTTCCGTTTCTGGCAAGCTGTAAACCCACCCACATTTTCCACCCTAGATCACAATCCAGATCCAGGGAGGTTAAAGCAAGTGCGATTACCCCCCATGACTGATCGTTGGATCGCCCCACGATTTGTAGGCTGGGAGCCAGAAATGCCTATGAAAACTACAAAATGGCGGGTCTCCTCAGCGGCTTCTAGCCCCCAGGGGAGGGAGCTGACGCATTCCCCAAATACAGGTCCCAAAGTCCATAGGACACTAACCTCTTACTTTGTCCTAGGCAAGTCTATGTTGATAATTTTGGAGTCTCCACAGGTTCCTGGTGTTCTGGGGTTCCTCCAGCTGGCTGCTGGCCCTGCCGCCCTGGGGTTAAAACCTAGGCTCACGTGGACCTGGGCTCGGCTCGGCTCGGCTCCTTTGCTCTGTGCTCTGCGCGCTGCCGGCTCCCAGACCGCTGCGCTGTTCCTTCCTGCAGGGTGCTGGGCTGTCCTCAGCGGGAGGTTAGCTTCTCTGTGTCGTTCTGTGGGTGCTGGGGCTCCAGAAGTTTTTCAGAGTCCTTTTTTACATAGTTTGTGGAGAATCTGGGGGCAGAGAGGCTTGGACGAGCTGTTTCTACTCCGCCATCTTGGCTCCGCCCCCCCTAAGTAGTTTAATTTTATTGTTACCATCTCAAGAATTCTCCCATAGTTTCTATTGTGAACATCATTCTTTAGTTATTTTGGGGTACACTTTTTCAGAAATGCTAAGACTAATGACAAAAATTCTTAGAAGTGCTGGCATGCCAATAAACTTGAGGATGCAGCTGGCTAAAAAGCTAGTAAAATATAGATATAAGTAAATATATATATATATATATATACATAATATTTTCTAGTCGCTATAACATTCATTCTATGCAGCATGTTGTTGTTGTTCAATTGTATTCAGTTGTATCTGACTCTCTGTGACCCCATTTGGGTTTTTCTTGGTAAAGATATGGGAGTGGTTTGCAATTTCCTTCTCAGCTCATTTTACAAATGAGGAATCTGTGGCAAACAAGTTAAGTGACTTGCCCAGGGTCACACAGTTAATAAGTGTCCAAGGCCAGATTTGAACTCAGCAAAATGAGTCTTCCTGACTCCAGGCCCATCACTCTATCTTCTACTCCACCTAACTCTCCCCCTATGTAGCATATATACTTTTAAAAACTATCACCAAGCTGTTCCTGTAGTATAGATCCAACTTCCTATGGAATACAACTAATCCACTACTGGATAGAATTAGAAGAAAAGTCTCCTTATTTAAGATATACTTGTTTACTAATGCAGACAAGACAGAATTAGTTCCATTAAGAGTAATGGAGTGAAACTTCCTATGAGCAATGCACAGTACATTAGGCACTAGCAAATATGACCAATATGGGCAGTAGCAAAACTGTAGAATATTGCTGGCTTTAAAATGAGCAGAGGTTTGCATGGGGTTAGAGATTTAAACCTGTTCCTTAAAGCAATAATCACCCTGAGAGGTTCATGTTCAACAGAAATGTGCACATGTGCATACTTATCCCTTGGGAGGGCCTGATTCTCTGTGATTAGGATAGTTGTTATGCAATTTCCATCCAACTTGCAACTTGCTGTGGCAATATTGTAAACATAATTTTTTTCGTTAAAAATTATTTTAACATTCTTTTCTTTTTTTTTAATTTTGAGTTCCAGATTCTTTTCTTCTCTCACATCCCTCCTCCAACCACTGAGAAAGCAAACAATATTATATCAATTATCCATATGAAATCATGCAAACTATATTTCCAAATTAGCAAATATATTTCATATATTCCATATCACAAAAGCACAAAACAACAAAGAAAGGAAGGTAGATAGCGTTTTTTTTCATTATGAGTCATTTGCGATTGGCTTAGATTACCTTATTCATCAGAGCAGCTTAGTCTTTTGCAGCTGGTCATCATTACAATGTTGTTGTTACTGTGCACAATGATCTCCCAGCCCTTCTCACTTCACTTTGCATCAATTTATGTAGGTCTTGCCATATTTTTTTTAGAAATCCTCCCTCCTCTTCCTTTCTTATACTATAATAATACTCAGTCATTTTCCCGGCATGCCTCGCGAAGCCGAGTCCCCAATTCCAGGTGCGTCCCCTGCGAAAGTAGCAACCAGGCAGGTGTCACGAAGCCGGGAGTGGAGGAAGCGACTGACTTCTAGGGACTGGTAGAAAGAGTGGTGCAGGCTGGGCGGGCTCAGACATCACCCCTGAACTGATGCTGAGTGCGCCGCGAGTCCGACTTCTAGCCCTCCAGGCCTTGTCCGGCTGCGTCCATCTGTCTGGTGGCTGCGTAAAGAGGGCGGGAATGGAGGGCCCTGTGGAAGCGGCGATAAGAGCAAAGCTGGAGCAGGCTCTGAGTCCGGAGGTGCTGGAGCTTCGCAATAAGAGCAGTGGCCATGCCGTACCCCCCGGTAGCGAGACCCATTTCCGTGTGGCTGTGGTGAGCTCCCGCTTCGAAGGGCTAAGCTCCCTGCAGCGCCACCGATTGTTCCATGCCGCCCTGGCCGAAGAATTGGCAGGGCCTGTCCATGCGCTGGCCATCCAAGCTCGGACCCCTGCCCAGTGGAGAGATAACCCCAAACTAGACATCAGCCCCGCTTGCCTGGGTGGGAGTAAGAAAGATCTCCGCAGTGTCTCCTGAAACCTTGGAGAGGAGAGGAGAACACATGTATTCTAGATTTGTGGGAGGAAGAAAGTGACAGACCTTGATTGGGGCCTGCCCTCCCAAAATAAAAATATGATTGTGAAAAAATAATAATACTCAATCACAATCTTATTCCACAGCTTGTTCAACCATTTCCTAACTGATGGGCATCCCTTAATTTAATTATTCTTTTCCACCATGAAAAGAGCTGCTATAAATATTTTTGTATATGTAAGTCTTTTTTCCTTCTTCATTGATCTCTTTCAGATACAGATCTAGTAGTGGTATTGCTGTAACAAAGGATATGCACAGTTTAATAGCTCTTTGAGCTATAATACCCCCGTGTTATAGACCTTCCTTACAGACTTCCTAAGTTGTCTTAGACTGGAAAAATGTCTTCCTTTTGTTGGCCCTGCTGCTCCAAAACTTGATTTGAGGTGTTATTTCAAAGTTTTTTTGGGGGAAATATCGGGAGTACGGATCAGCTGGGTCCTGACCTGTACTCCACCATCTTGGCTCTGTCACAGTTATACATTTCTGAATAAAAGAAAAAGTTGATCCAAAAAAGCTACCATCCTAAAGTCTGTAAAAACTAGAGGAGAAAATAATTTATTTAGAAGAAAATGACTAAATGGATTTAAGTAAAATTACTTTCACATTCAAGCCCAATTAAGAGCAACCTTTCTTTGCAATTCTTTTTAAAAAATGTTATTATAGACTATGAATGGAAGAAAAGTAGCTATTTCAAATATATCTCAAATAGAAGTGAAGACATCAAAAGGACAATAGCTGATATGACTATGTAAATTGAGTACACAATTTTTAAAGAGTCAGAGTGATATCTAGATAATGCCAGATGAAAAGGAAATCAACTCATGAAGGGTTGAAATGAACAACATTTGAAATGAGCAGAGTCATGTTCTTCTCAATGTTTTTTATCAATGTAATCACCATTCGTCAGGTCACTCAGATGCAAAATTTCCTGGTCACTGAGACATATCTCTGATTCTTGGATAGAGTACTGGACTTGAAGTTAGGAAGATCTGAACTCAAAACCCTGACCCAGACATTTATTAATTGTGTGACTGTGGCTGTCAATAAATCTCTTCATCTGTAAATTTGAAAAGACTGGACTCAATGGCCTCTAAAGTCCCTTTGAACTGTACATCTATGATCCTATGATTTCCTCTGTAATAACTGGCCTTATTAATTCACTTGAAATACTTGTCATCTCCCCAACTATACTTAATCATAGGGATAACATACTATACATCTCTTTGGGACCTGGAACAAATTCACTATGGAAGTGAGACTAGGAAAGCTAAAAAATCCACTGGTCTATGTTACCAAATACTTTTTTTTCTCTGCATCTTTATAGTTTAAAATCATCAGTAAACACTCCCTTTTCTTGCTATGACTCCCCAGTCCCTCATTCCCATCTAACTAAATCCTGTCTTTCAGGACTCTGTTTTTCCCTGTTCTTCGTTTCCCTTTGGAAAATCCATTTTGCCATAAGAAACTTTCCATCATCCTGAATGTTTTTCACCTCAAATTACTTATAGGCAAAAAGACAGAGAATTTTATCTTCCTCATTGCTGTCCCTGCCAAACACACACACACACACACACACACACACACACACACACACACACACACACACACTGCATCTTTTATAATACTCTCGAGTACTTTGTGTCATCCTTTTTCTAATTCCCTACTTCATCAAATTTAGCAAAGTGCCTATTCAGTTGTTACTATTCAATTGTTTTCAGTCATGTCAGGCTCTTCATGACCGCATTTTGGGTTTTCTTGGCAAAGATACTGGAGTGGTTTGACATTTCCTTTTCCAGCTCATTTTATAGATGAGGTACTAAGGCAAACTGGGTTAAATAACTTGCCTAAGGTCACAGATCTAATAATTGTCTGAGGCCAGATTTGAACTCAGGAAAATGAGTTTTCTTGACTTTGGCCCCAGCGCTCTATCCTATGTGCCACCTAGGTTCCCACCTGATGTGGTAGGTACTTAATAAATGCTAGATGGCTGCATGCCTGCCTGTCTACACTGAACCAGGATAAGGAAGAGAAATAATAGTGATACCTCTTGCTTCTCAGTCCAAATTCTAGACCCTCTCTCCATAACCATCACTTAGAATTTTTTTGAGGTTTTCTCCCTTCTTCTATAAAGGACCTAATCCAGGTCCTAGTGACAGCCTGACCCTCCATCATTTTTCCCCTCCTTTCTAGAGGAATTAAATATTGTCTGCATCACAATATTCCTTTCCACCTCAAATGCTGCCTTTATGCATAAGGACTTGGATCACTTCATTATGTCCCTTCAGACAACCTAGCCTCACCTTGAAGTGTGCCTCCTCTCTGCTCACAGCGTGCATCTGTTTCCAGACTATTTTTTTTTTTTTGCTATTTAGGCATGGGAGATAGAATTCTACCTATAAGTCTTCTGTTAAAAAAAAAAAAAAAGCTATTTTCTACTTATGAGTCATTGTCCTTTCATTCACTTATAGGAGGAGAGTATAGGAAATTTATAAGGATATCATCCGTTACAACATTGACAAATTCTTAAATAATTCAGTGAATCCAGTTTCACTTATATGAATACTCCATGAAATTGCACAGACACCAAGGCATTCATGCCTTCTTATTCTATGTGATTCTTAATGAGACAATCTCATATATTCCCCCATAGAGGATTTAGCTCAGTGTACTATATCACTCCATACAGGTCTTTAAGCATTTCTTGGCTATCAATTAAGCCCTAGAGCTGATTATCTGATAATCCTTACTTTCAATACATTAGTATTTTGACTACTTTTGTCATCATTCATTTCCTGGACCATATTTCATTTGTTGTGCATCCTTAAGAATCTGATGCCTAATCAGCTCTGCCATATTGCTCCTAGTTTTTTTTTTTTTTTTAATATAGCACAGTTTTCATTGTTCAGTGTCTAGAGTTCTCCATGATTCATAAACATATAGAAAGTGACTAGTCTTAAGAGTTCACTGTTCTGTTTCTAGGGAGCACTTTTGGATTTTTTAAAGCATTGCAAAATTTCCCAAATACAATCCAGTTAAATGAGAACATTTGATTACTTAGCCTCTCCTTTTCTCTCAAAATAGCAGTTACACAGAACTCTTATTTTATTTTTTTTTAAATTTCATATGAGTCATGTTATGAAAATGCAGATCAAGAAAAAATAAAGAAAAAGAAAGTTTAAAAAGTATGTTTTAATATGCATTCAGACTCCATCAATTCTTTCTCTGGAGACAGCATTTTCAATCATAAATCCTTCAGAATTGTCTTGGATTACTATATTGCTGAGAATAATGAAATCATTCACATTTGATCATTTTACACTATTGTTGTTATACAATGTTCTGGTTCTTCTCATTTCACTTTGCACATGTTCATGTAAGTTTTTCAGATTTTTCTGAGAGCATCCGGCTTATCATTTCATATGATGCAATAGTATTCCATCATAGTCATATACTACAATTTCTTTAGCCAGTCCCCAATTAGTGTGTCAGTTTTTCTGCATCCCACCCTACATTTGTCATTTTCCTTTTATGTCATATTAGCAAATCTACTAGGTGTGGGGTAGTACCTTAGCGTTGTTTTAATTTGCATTACTGAGTTCTTATTCAATTAAGAATGACTAGGAGTATAATTCTTCCCTAAATCTTCCAGTTTGACTACATTAAAGATACTGCTAGCTTTTTCTTGAACAGAAACTTTCAGATACCTGAGATCTTATTTTTAATGAGGAGAAAATTGAGATTCTAAAACTCATTTTACTTGTGAACTTTGGTTCAAAATGTCCAAAGATGAAAAACTAATAATATCAACCATTTTCACTATTAGTCTATCATATTAAAAGTTCTCATGGAAATTGATTTTTTTAATGATGAACAACAATGATTTATTTGTTATTCCCTCTAATATGTATGTACAATAAAGGCAACAAGAATTTTACACACACACACACACACACACACACACAAGAGGTCAAGGGCAAAATCAAACAGAAATTAAATGAGCAGACTGAAAAGACCATTTCTGAGATAAGTTGTATTAACCAAAAGGCCAAAATGCCTGTGCCTTCTGACAAGGCAGAGGCATTAGAGATATGGAATTAGTTAAGCATCTTTTATCCCCGAAGGCCATGAAACAAACAAATGAAATAATAATGGGTTAAAGGGCCATGAACTTGTTCAATATGAAGGTAGAATAAAAATGATTTAGATCTTAAATTATAGTAGATTTGTGCTTCATTCTTAACTCCTTCAAAACCTCAGTAGGAGATTATATTAAGTCAAAGCTCTCTTGATTGAACCTTTACCAAAAAAATAAAGAAAGAAATCTGTTTCTGGACTCATGACCAAGTCACAGAATTTAGAACTGGAAGGGAACTGTTGGGAAAAGTTCATGGTCTTAAAGTCAGAAAATGTGAATTTACATCTGGATTCCAATTCTTACTAGTTTTGTGTCCCTAAACAAGTCATTTGATCTTGGTATAAGTATATTTAGTAAAATGGGACTAATTCATACTACTCCCTTCAAATGTGGCTACATATAAAACAATTTTGAAGTCTTATTATATTTATTATTAGTGTATCTGTTTAATTTTACCCATGAAGAAACTGAAGTATAAAGAGGTTATATTTAAGAATAGAAAAAAAGAGATAGCATAAAATCAATATATTTAAAGTGTTTTCCTATGCTGTTTTTCCATAGTTGTTTCTACATAAGCAGCAGAAAGTGAAAAGTTCAGGTCATCTTATGCATGATGGTGTTAAAAATGATGAAACAACATCTAACATATTTTTTAAAATCTGAACTAAAGGTCAGCTGTTCAGCTCATTGTGTCCACTTAAGCAAAGGTACCATTTTTCTTTTCACACAGGTGATTTGGAGTACTTCTGTCCCCTGAGTAACTTTAAATGAAAATAAATTGATTATATAGTAGGGCTGTGCCAAGAAAAAATGTAGAACACCATAGGATCATCTCAGGCAGGCTTTTGTCAGTTGAAATTTAAAGTGATTAGATTATTATATTCGAAGACTTGAAATTAATATTTTTTAAATTGGGCATCATAGTAAGCATAAAGGTATCAGGCACAAAATGAATATAGTAACTTTGTCCATGGATAGCACAAAAGTAAGTTACATAATGTCATTAGTGATAACTGCTTTCATGAAGTGACACAGGGTTAATGCTGTGTATCTGAGTTTATAGTAAGTGGATCTATTGACTATACATGCATATCTCCATAGAGCTGTCAAAGTGAGATTCTTCAAGCGTAAGTCTAAATAAGTTTGTATTTTTTGTTCCTTTGGGAAAAAAAAAAAACACGGGGGTGGAGCCAAGATGGTGGAAAGGAAGCAGTAACTTCTCTAAGCTCTTTTGTGAATCCCATCACTAAATCTTAAAAAGCAAATTTGAACTGATTCTAGAGTAACAGAATCCACTTGGAGACAGAGCTTGGCAGAATCCAGCCTAGGAAAGTGCCCAGTGGGTCTGGACAGGTGGAGAGTGGAGCATGTGGAGTCTATACAGCTCAGACCTGAGAGCAGACAAGCAGATTACACAAGAGAGAGAAGAAGCCCCAGCTGGCTGACTTACCAAGGATGAATGCCAGTCATCTCAGGGACATCTCACAGGGGAAAGGAGGTATCATTGGGGCCAGGTAAGAGAGTGCTTGGGGCCCTTAGCAGAGACAGCAGCTTCTCCTGGAAGTTTAAAAATTGCCTGCCTGTATATGCAAGGGCTAGAATATAAATTCTAGTTGCTCATATCCCTCATCCCTCCTTCATGAAGTAGAAAACCCAAAGATAAATCTCCCACCCAGGAGGCTGAAGAGAAGAGAGGGAGGGGTCCCAACAAGCCCCACCTCACCTGACCAAAAAAAGCCTGCCTGAGCTATAGCCCAGGGGCATAGAGGCAGAAATTTGAAGTGGCCAGATCACCCCACCTCCACAGACTACTCATGGACATCTGCATACCTCTCTGAGACTCTGCCTTAACCACAAACTAGACACTCAGAGGCTACAGCATCCAAATTCAATGACCAGGCCCTTAGCTCACAGCCTGAGAAATTAAGAAATAGGTAATCACAATGGGAAGGAAGGAAGCTGAGAAGGAGAAGGGGAAGGAAAGAAAATTGATCCAAGCTTATTATGTAGGTCAAGAAAAACCAAATACAAAGGACAACTTGGAATCTTTACCAATACCTGAGACCACAGAAGGAAATATGACCTAGTCTCAATCCCAAATAGCATTCTTGGAATAGCTTAAGAAAGATTTTAAAGACCAAATCAGGGAGGCAATGACCAACTTGGAAAAAAGTTTCACTTAAGAAAACAAATCCTTAAAAAGTAAAGTTAGTGAAGTAATTGGAGAAAATACATCCCTAAGAAAGGACCTTCAAAAACTAAGTGAAGACTATAATTCTGTAAAAATTAGAATCAATCAATCAAATTGAAACTCAGAACTCTATGATGCACCAAGAGTCAAGCAAACAAAACATGAAAATTGAAGAATTGGAAGAAAATGTAAAATATCTTACTGGAAAAACAACTGACCTAGAGAACAGATCCAGGAGAGATAACTTAAGAATTTTTGGTCTACCAGAAAACCATGATGAAAAAAGCAGCCTAGACAACATCCTCCAAGAGATTGTCAAAGAAAACTGTCCTGAGGTCCTGGAATCAGAAGATAAAATAGCTATTGATAGAATTCACCGGACTCCTCCTGAAAGAGATCCCAAACTGAAAACTCCAAGAAATATAGTAGCCAAATTCCAGAATTATAAGATTAAAGAAAAAATTCTACAAGCAGCCAAAAAGAAACAATTCAAATATCGAGGAACTGCAGTTAGGATCACACAGGACCTAGCAGCTTCTACATTAAAAGAGCGGAGGGACTGGAATTTGATATTTCGTAGGGCAAGAGAGCTAGGACTACAACCAAGGATTAACTACCCGGCAAAACTGAGCATAATCTTTCAGGCAAGGAGATGGACGTTTAATGAAGTAAGGGACTTCCAGACTTTCCTAATGAAAAAGCCAGAGCTCAATGGAAAATTTGATCTCCAATTACAAGACTCCAGAAGAACATAAAAAGGTAAACAAGGGTAACATAGACTCACACATGCAGAAGTGCACACACCCACACACACAAACACAAGCTCATTACCTGGGATGCAACAAGAGCAAAATGTTCACATCCCTATATGTGGAGCTGATAACTGTCAATATTTGAAATCTCTATGATTATCATGACCTGCAAAAGGGTTATACTTAGAGGGTGTGGGTATGAATGCACTAACATGGAGTCTAAAAAAAAAAAGACTATTAAGGGGATCAATGGTACTGTAATGGGAAAAAGGAAAGGATGAGCTAGGAAAAGGTAAAATATGCCATCTGAAGAGGCATCAAAACACACTATAGAAGAAGGGAAAGTAAGAGGGAGAGGAACATCATTTAAACACTATTCTCACTGGTTCTGGTTCAAAGAAGGATCAAATTAATCAGTGAAGTTTAAGAATCTAACGTGAATAGACACATAAATTCATTAAATAGAGGAATTGGAGGGAGGGAGAGGAGCATTGTTTGAAATTTACTCTCATTGGTTTGGAATCAAACGGGGGGTAATTTACTCTGATAAGTATAAAAATTTGTTGTGTCCTATAGATAGTGGGAGGGTAAGGGGGGGTGAAAAGGAGGAGACTAAAGGGAGGGATTATAAGGGAGGGAAATAGTAGTAAGGGGAGAGGGTAGGTTAAGAAGGGGGGTCACTGGGTGGGAACACTGAGGGAGGGGGCGGTCAAAAGGGAAAACTTCAAGGAGGGGAAGGGAGAAGGAATAAACAAAAACATAAACAGGGGAGGGAATAGGATGGAAGGGAAGAGACAGATAGTCATCATTACTGTGAATGTGAATGGGATGAACTCTCCCATAAAAGAGAGGCGGATAGCAGAATGGATTAAAAACCATAATCCTACAATATGCTGTCTTCAAGAAACACATTTGAAACAAAGGGATACCCACAGGGTAAAGGTAAAAGGTTGGAGTAAAATTTATTATGCCTCAGCTAAAGTAAAAAAAGCAGGGGTAGCAATACTTATCTCAGATAAAGCAAAAGCAAAAATAGATCTAATTAAAAGAGATAAGGAAGGAAACTATATCCTACTAAAAGGCACCATTGAGAATGAAGCAATATCACTACTTAATATATATGCACCAAGTGGTATGGCATCCAAAGTCCTAGAGGAGAAGTTAAAGGAATTAGAGGAAGAAATAGATAGCAAAACTATACTAGTGGGGGACCTTAATCTCCCCCTCTCTGAACTCGATAAATATAACCTCAAAATAAACAAGAAAGAAGTTAAGGAGGTGAATAGAATCTTAGAGAGACTAGATATGATGGATCTCTGGAGAAAACTGAATGGGGATAAAAAGGAATTTGCTTTCTTCTCAGCAGTGCATGGTACATACTCAAAAATAGACCATGTACTAGGGCATAAAAACCTCACAATACATTGCAGAAAGGCAGAAATAGTAAGCACATCATTCTCAGAACATGATGCAATAAAAATTATATGCAATAAAGGGCCATGGAAAGATAGACTAAAAACTAATTGGAAACTAAGCAATTTAATCCTAAAAAATTGGTGGGTCAAAGAAGAAATTATAGAAACCATCAATAATTTCATTCAAGAGAATGATAATAATGAAACAACATACCAAAATTTGTGGGATGCACTAAAGGCAGTTCTCAGGGGAAGTTTTATATCCCTGAGTGCATACTTAATTAAAGCAGGGAGAAGGGAGGTCAATGAATTGGACATGCAATTGAAAAAGCTAGAAAAAGAACAAACTGAAAATCCCCAATTTAGTACTAAATTAGAAATACTGAAAACCAAAGGTGAGATTAATGAAATTGAAATTAAGAAAACCATTGAATTAATAAATAAAACTAAGAGCTGGTTTTATGAAAAAAATCAACAAAATTGATAGACCCTTAGTCAATATGATAAAAAAAAGAAAGAAGAAAACCAAATTATAAGTATCAAAAATAAAAAGGGTGAATGTACCTCCAATGAAGAGGAAATCAAAAAAATAATGAGGAATTATTTTTCCCAATTGTATGCACATAAATATGACAATCTTAGTGAAATGGATGAATATTTACAAAATCACAGATAAAGAAATAAAACCAGCCATCAATGAACTCCCTAGGAAAAAATCTCCTGGGCCAGATGGGTTCACTAGTGAATTCTATCAAACATTTAAAGAACAATTGATTCCAATACTCTACAAACTATTTGGGAAAATTAGTGAAGAAGGAGTCCTACCAAACTCTTTCTATGACACAAATATGGTACTGATTCCTAAATCAGGAAGAGATAAAACAGAGAAAGAAAATTATAGACCAATCTCCCTCATGAATTTAGACGCAAAAATTCTAAATAAAATATTAGCCAAAAGACTCCAACAACTTATCACAAAAATAATACACCCTGATCAGGTAGGATTCATTCCAGGAATGCAAGGATGGTTTAATATTAGGAAAACCATCAATATAATTGAGCATATCAACAACAAACCTAGCAAAAACCACATGATCATCTCAATAGATGCAGAAAAGGCTTTTGACAAAGTACAACATCCATTCCTATTAAAAACACTAGAAAGTATAGGAATAAATGGAGCCTTCCTTAAAATAGTTGCTAGCATCTATCTAAAACCATCAGCAAGTATTATATGCAATGGGGATAAACTAGAAGCCTTTCCAATAAGATCAGGAGTGAAACAAGGGTGTCCACTATCACCTCTCTTATTCAATCTGGTACTAGAAACACTAGCAGTAGCAATTAGAGAAGAAAAAGAAATCAAAGGAATCAAATTAGGCAAAGAAGTGACCAAGCTGTCACTCTTTGCAGATGATATGATGATATACTTAGAGAATCCTAGAGAATCAAGTAAAAATTACTTGAGACAATAAATAAATTTGGCAAAGTTGCAGGATATAAAATAAACCCACATAAATCCTCAGCATTCCTGTACATCTCTAATGAAACTCAACAGCAAGAGATAGAAAGAGAAATCCCATTTAAAGTCACTGTAGACATTATAAAATATTTGGGAATCTACTTGCCAAAACAAACCCAGAATCTATATGATCACAACTACAAAACACTTCTCACAGAAATAAAATCAGATCTAAATAGTTGGAAAAATATCAATTGCTCGTGGCTGGGTCGAGCTAATATAATAAAAATGACAATTTTACCCAAACTAAATTGTATATTTAGTGCCATACCAATCAATTTACCAAAAAACTACTTTTTAGAGTTAGACAAAATAATAACAAAATTTATTTGGAAAAACAAACAGTCTAGAATATCAAGGGAATTAAAGAAAAGAAATGCTAGGGAAGGTGGACTAGCTATGCCAGATCTTAATCTGTATTATACAGCAGGCAGTCATCGAAACTGCTTGGTACTGGCTGAGGTGTAGAGTAGTGGATCAATGGAATAGATTAGGTGCAGGAGACCCAGCAGTTAATGAATATAGCAATCTATTGTTCGATAAACCCAAAGACCCCAGTTTTTGGGATAAGAATGCACTATTTGACAAAAACTGCTGGGAAAACTGGAATACAGTATGGCAGAAACTGGGCATAGATCACTATCTAACACCATATACCAAAATCAAGTCTAAATGGGTGCATGATCTAGGTGTAAAGGATGATACTGTAAGCAATTTGGGAAAGCAAGGAATAGTTTACCTGACAGATCTGTGGAGAGGGGAAGATTTTAGGACCAAACAAGAATTAGAGAGCATTATAAAATGCAAAATGGATAATTTTGATTACATTAAATTGAAAAGCTTCTGCACAAACAAAGCCAATGTAACCAAGATCAAGAGGGAGGTGGGAAATTGGGAAAGAATTTTTACAACTTGTGTCTCTGATAAAGGACTCATTTCTAAAATTTATAGAGAATTGAGCCAAATCTATATGAATACAAGTCATTCCCCAATTGAGAAATGGTCAAAGGATATGAATAGGAAGTTTTCAGAGAAAGAAATTAAAGATATCTATAAGCATATGAAGAAATGCTCTAAATCACTATTAATTAGAGAAATGCAAATCAAAACAACTCTGAGATACCACATCTCTCCAGTCAGATTGGCTAAGATGACAAAACAAGAAAGTGACAAATGCTGGAGAGGATGTGGACAAATTGGAACACTGATACATTGCTGGTGGAGTTGTGAACTTATCCAACCATTCTGGAGAGCAATCTGGAATTATGCCCAAAGGATTATAAATAATTTCATACCCTTTGACCCAGCCATACCACTTCTAGGGTTATATCCCAAAGAGATCATAGAAGTGGGAGGAAGACCCATATGTACAAAAATATTTTTAGCAGCCCTTTTTGTGGTTGCAAAGAATTGGAAACTAAAGGGGTGCCCATCAATTGGGGAATGGCTAAACAAGTTGTGGTATATGAATGTAATGGAATTTTATTGTGCTATAAGAAATGAGGAGGTGACGGATTTCATAATTACCTGGAGAGTCTTATACAAACTGATGCTGAGCGAGAAGAGTATAATCAGAAGAAATTTGTATACAATCACAGACATACCATATCTGTGATGACCAGCTATGACAGACTGGACTCTTTTCAGCAATGCAGTGATATAAGTTAATCCCGAATGACTCAAGAAAGTGAGAAATGCGCCATCCAGAGATATAACTAGAAAGAACTGAGCCTGAATCCTGATGGAAGCAAAGTAAATGATCTTGTTCTTCTCATTGTTTGGTTTTACTTCTTCCTTATCATCTTTCATCCCACCTAGTACAATATGCCTTTGTAATTGGAATAATGTTTAATATGAATGCATTTGCAGACCCTATACTGTACTATATGCTGTCATGAGGGGAGGGGGGAGGGAAGTAAAGGAAATTTGAAAATCAAGGAACTATGGAATTGAATCTTGTTAACTGAAACTAAACTAATAAATTAATTTAAAAAAAAGCAGCCTAGACTGCATCCTCCAAGAGATTGTCAAAGAAAACTGTCCTGAAGTCCTGAAATCAGAAGATAAAATAGTTATCAAAAGAATTCACCGGACTCCTCCTGAAAGAGATCCCAAACTGAAAACTCCAAGAAATATAGTAGCCAAATTCCAGAATTATAAGATTAAAGAAAAAATTCTACAAGCAGCCAAAAAGAAACAATTCAAATATCGAGGAACTACAGTTAGGATCACACAGGTCCTAGCAGCTTCTACATTAAAAGATCAGAGGGACTGGAATTTGATATTTTTGTAGGGCAAGAGCACTAAGACTACAACCAAGGATTAACTACCTGGCAAAACCGAGCATAATCTTTCAGTCAAGGAGATGGTTGTTTAATGAAATAAGGGACTTCCAGACTTTCCTAATGAAAAAGCCAGAGCTCAATGGAAAATGTGATCTCCAATTACAAGACTCAAGAAAGATATAAAAAGGTAACAAGTAAAACACAGACTCACACATACACCCACACTGATACACACATGCAGATAACTTGGAATGCAACAAGAGCAAAATATTCACATCTGTATATGAGGAGCTGATAACTATCAGCATTGAAATTTTTATGATTATCATGAGCTTCAAAAGGGTTATACTTAGATAGAGGGTGTGGTTATGAATGCACTAACCAGAAGACTTAAAAAAAAATTAAGGGGATCAAGGGGACTGTAATTGGATGAAAGGAAAGGATGAGATGGGAAAAGGTAGAATATGCCATTCAAAGAGGCATAAAAACACACTATAGTAGAGGGGAAAGAAAGAGGGAGAGAAACATCATTTAAACACTATTCTCACTGGTTCTGGTTCAAAGAGAGACCAGCTTAATCAGTAAAGCTTAATATTCTAATGTGAATAGACACATAAATTCATTAAATAGAGGAAAAGGAGGGAGGGAGAGGAGCACTGTTTGAAATTTACTCTCATTTGGTTTGGTATCAAATGGGGAGTAACTTACTCTGATAAGTATAAAAATTTATTGTTTCCTATAGGCAGTGGGAGGGTAAGGGGGGGTTAAAAATGAGGAGAGTAAAGGGGGGATTAGAGGGGAAGGAAATAGTAATAAGGGGAGAGTGTAGATTAAGAAGGGGGGTCACTGAGTGGGAATAATGAGGGAGGGGGCAGTCAAAAGGGAAAACTTCAGTAGGGGAAGGGAGAAGGAGGAAACAACAACATAAAAAGGGGAGGGAATAGGATAGAGGGGAAGAGACAGATAGTCATCATTACTGTGAATGTGAATGGGATGAACTCTCCCATAAAACAGAAACAGATAGCAGAATGGATTAAAACCATAATCCTACATATGCTGTCTACAAGAAACATATTTGAAACAAAGGGATACCCACAGGGTAAAGGTAAAAAGGTAAAAGGTTGGAGTAGAATTTGTTATGCCTCATCTAAAGTAAAAAAAAAAAAAAAAAGCAGGGGTAGCAATACTTATCTCAGATAAAGCAAAAGCAAAAATAGATCTAATTAAAAGAGACAAGGAAGGAAACTATATCCTGCCAAAAGACACCATTGAGAATGAAGCTATATTATTATTTAATATATATGCATGAAGTGGTATAGCATCCGGATTCCTAGAGGAGAAGTTAAAGGAAGTAGAGGAAGAAATAGATAGCAAAACTATACTAGTGGGGGACCTTAATCTCACCCTTTCTGAACTTGATAAATCTAATCTCAAAATAAACAAGAAAGAAGTTAAGGAGGTGAATAGAATTTTAGAGAGACTAGATATGATAGATCTCTGGAAAAAACAAATGGGGATAAAAAGGAATTTGCTTTCTTCTCAGCAGTGCATTGTACATACTCAGAAATAGACCATGTACTAGGGCATAAAAACCTCACAATTAAGTGCAGAAAATCAGAAATATTAAATGCATCATTCTGAGACCATGATGCAATAAAATTATATGCAATAAAGGGCCATGGAAAGGCAGACTAAAAACTAATTGGAAATTAAAAGATTTAATCCTAAAGAATAAGTGGGTCAAACAAGAAATTATAGAAACAATCAATAATTTCACTCAGGAGAATGATAATAATGAGACAACATACCAAAATTTGTGGGATGCATTAAAAGCAGTTCTTAAGGGAAGTTTACTATCCCTGAATTCATACTTGAATAAAGAAGAGAGAAGGGAGGTCAAGGAACTGGACATGGAATTGTAAAAGCTAGAAAAAGAATAAATTGAAAATCCCCAATTTAGTAATAAATTAGAAATATTGAAAACCAAAGGAGAGATTAATTAAATTGAAATTAAGAAAACTATTGAATTAATAAATAAAACTAAGAGCTGGTTTTATGAAAAAACCAATAAAATTAAAAGACCCGTAGTCAATATGATAAAAAAAGAAAGAAGAAAACCATATTATAAGTATCAAAAATGAAAAGGGTGAATCTACTTCCAGTGAAGAGGGAATCAAAACAATAATTGGGAATTATTTTTCCCAATTGTATTCACATAAATTTGATAATCTTAGTGAAATGAATGAATATTTACACAAATACAAGTTACCCTGATTAATTGAAGAGGAAGTGAATTACCTAAATAATCCCATCTCAGAAAAAGAAATCAAACAAGCCATCAATGAACTCCTTAGGAAAAAATCTCCAGGGACAGATGGGTTTACTAGTGAATTCTATCAAACATTTACAGAACAATTAATTCCAGTACTCTGCAAACTATTTGGGAAAATTAGTGAAGAAGGAGTCCTACCAAATTCTTTCTATGACACAAATATGGTACTGATTCCTAAATCAGGAAGAGATAAAACAGAGAAAGAAAATTATAATCCAATTTCCCTCATGAATTTAGATGCAAAAATTTAAAATAAAATATTAGCCAAAAGACTGCAACAGCTTATCACAAAAATAATTTAATTTGATCAGGTAGGATTTATTCCAGGAATGCAAGGATGGTTTAATATTAGGAAAGCCATCATCATAATTGACCATAACAACAAAAAAACTATCAGAAACCACATGATAATTTCAATAGATTCAGAAAAGGCTTTTGACAAAGTACAACTTCCATTCCTATTAAAAACACTAGAAAATATAGGAATAAATGGAGCCTTCTTTAAAATAGTTGATAGCTTCTATTTAAAACCATCACCAAGTATTATATGCAATGGGGATAAACTAGAAGCATTTCCAATAATATCAGGAGTGAAACAAGGGTGTCCACTATCACCCCTCTTATTCAGTCTGGTACTAGAAACACTAGCAGTAGCAATTAGGAAAAAAAAAGAAATCAAAGGAATCAAATTAGGCAAAGAAGTGACCAAGCTATCACTCTTTGCAGATGATATGATGATATACTTAGAGAATCCTAGAGAATCAAGTATAAAACTACTTGAGACAATAAATAAATTTGGCAAAGTTGCAGGGTATTAAACAAACCCACATAAATCCTCACCATTCCTGTATATCTCTAATGAAATTCAACAGCAAGAGATAGAAAGAGAAATCCCTTTTAATGTCATTGTAGACATTATAAAATATTTGGGAATTTACCTGCCAAAACAAACCCAGGACCTATATGATTACAACTACAAAACACTTATCATACAAATAAAATCAGATCTAACTAATTGGAAAAATATCAATTGCTCATGGCTGGGTGGAGCTAATATAATGAAAATGACAATTTTACCCAATCTAAATTTTACCTTTAGTACCATACCAATCAATTTATCAAACAACTACTTTATAGAGTTAGACAAAATGGTAACAAAATTTTTTAGAGGAACAAATGGTCTAGAATATCAAGGGAATTAATGAAAAGAAATGCTATGGAAGGTAGACTAGCTATATCAGATTTTAATCTGTATTATACAGCGGCAGTCATCAAAAGTGCTTGGTACTGGTAGAGGAGTAGAGTAGTGGATCAATGGGATAGATTGGGCACAGGAGACCCAGTTGTTAATGAATATAGTAATCTATTGTTTGATTAACCCAAAGACCCCAGTTTTGGGGATAAGAAGGCACTATGTGACAAAAACTGCTGGGAAAACTGGAATATAGTATGGCAGAAACTGGGCATAGACCATTATCTACCACCATATACCAAAATCAAATCTAAATGGCTACATGATCTAGGTATGAAGGATGATACTGTAAGCAATCTGGGAATACATGGAATAGTTTACCTGTAAGATTTGTGGAGAGGGAAAGACTTTAGGACCAAACAAGAATTAGAGAACATTATAAAATGCAAAATGGATAATTTTGATTACATTAAATTGAAAAGCTTCTGTACAAACAAAGCCAATGTAACCAAGATGAAGAGGGAAGTGGGAAATTGGGAATTTTTACAACCTATGTCTGTGATAAAGGACTCTTTTCTAAAATATACAGAGAACTGAATCAAATGTATAATACAAGTCATTCCCCAATTGATAAATGGTCAAAGGATATGAGCAGGCATTTTTCAGAGAAAGAAATTATAGATATCTATAAGCATATTTCTTTTGATTAGAGAAATGCAAATGAAAAGAACTCTGTGGTACAACATCTCTCCAGTTAGATAGGCTAAGAAGATAAAACAAGAAAATGACAAATGCCGGAGAGGATGTGGGCAGATTGGAATACTAATTCATTGCTGGTGGAGTTGTGAAGTGATCCAACCATTCTGGAGAGCAATCTGGAATTATGCCTATAATTAATATATAAAGGCTATAAATAATTTCATACCCTTTGACCCAGCAACACCACTTCTAGGTTTATATCCCAAAGTGGTCATAGAAGAGGGAGGAAGACCCATATGTACAAAAAAATTTATAGCAGCTCTCTTTGTGGTTTCAAAGTACTGGAAATTAAAGGAGTGCCCATCAATTGGGGAATGGCTAAACAAGTATGGCATATGCATGTAATGGAATATTATTGTGCCATAAAAAGCGAGGAGGAGACAGATTTCATATATACCTGGAAGGCTTATACAAACTGATGCTGAGTGAGAAGAGTAGAACCAGGAGAAATTTGTATACAATCACAGACACAACATATGTGTGATGACCAACTATGACAAACTCGACTCTCTTCAGCAATGCAGTGATTTAAGTCAATCTCGAAAGTCTCGTGAAGGAGAGAGATGTGACATCCAGAGAAATAACTAGAAAGAACTGAGCTTGAATCTTGATGGAAGCAAACTAATTGATCTTTTCCTTTTCATTGCTTGGTTTTATTTCTTCTTTACCATTTTTCATCCCAGCTAGTACAATATGCCTTTGTAACTTGACTAATGTCAAATGTGAAAGTATTTGCAGATCCTATACTGGACTATTTGCTGTCGTGGGTGATGGGGGGAGGGAGGGAAAGGAAATTTGAAAATTAAGGAACTATGGAATTGAATCTTGTTAACTAAAAATAAACTAATAAATTAAAAAATAACTCAATTAGTATATAGTAGAAATTCAACACTTCATATGCAATCTTTTCCTGTTCATATGGAAATGTTTATGCTTTTTCATGTTTGTCACCTCCCTGCTCAGTCAGCTGTAGTGACTCCCCGTTGCCTCTAGTATAAACTACAAATACCCCTGTCATTTAAAGCCTTCTATAGTCAACTCACATCTTATTCCAGGTTTATTTCACCTTACTCCCCTAAATGCATGCTTTATTACAGCCAAACTGTCCTATTTTCTGTTCCACTTATAGAATATTCCATTTCTTTTCTCAGTGTCTTCTCTATATCCTCATCACCTCTGCCTCTCAGAATCTCCAGCTTCCTTCAAAGGTCAACTCTAATGCTACCTCTATGCATGACAGCCCCTCTAAAAATATGAACTTGACAAACATGAAAAAAACATAAACATTTTCACATGCAAAAATAGAAAACGTCATAAGTGCTGAATATTTACTATGTACTAATTGCTCTATTTTTTTATTTTGACATTAACATAGTTTCAACACTATTTTATTTACATGTACCCTTCTGAATATCTTTCTGCTCTACTACTTTTTTCAAAATAATTCACTGATATAAAGTAATGATTCACCTTTTTATGGCTTTTCCTTATTGTTATTATTACCACTCTCCTAAGTTTCCTCTCTCTCCCCTCCAATAAACCTTCCACTTTAACAAATAACTATAATCACACAAAACAAATCCACACATTGACCATGTCTGAAAATTTTTGTCTCACTTTGCACCTCTAATCTGTCATCTCTCTGCCAAGAGACAGGAAGTATGATTCATCATCATTATTTTGAAGCTGTGATTGGCCATTGCATTGATCATAGTTCTTAAGTATTTTACAATAGATTTTTTTTCCTTTACACTGTTGCAGTCATTGATTAAATTGTTCTCCTGATTCACTACACATCACTTCACACAATACCTTCAAGGTTTGTCTGACTTCATTCTTTTCATCTTTATATTCATATACCATAATTTGTTAAAGTAGTTCCCAGTTAATGGACATTTACCTTGTTTCTTGTTCTCATACAGCAAAAACATACCGCTGTGAATATATTTTGGACTTTTGAGCCCTTTCCCTCTTTCTTTGATGTCCTTGTTCTACATAATATACATTTTTATGTCTTTCGTCCCACATTCCTCATAACAATTATAATTTTCTTTACCTATTCTCTTTGCTTTTTTTCATTTTCATACTTTGATGAGTATGAAATGGACCCTCAGTTATTTTAATTTTTGTTTCTCTTAATGATTGACATGGTTTTGATAGCTTGTATTTGTTCTTTTAAAAATTGTCAGTTTGGGGTGGCTAGGTGGTACAGTGAATAGAACACTGGCCCTGGAGTCAGGAGGGCATGAGTTCAAATCCAGCCTCAGACATTTCACACGCTTACCAGCTGTGTGGCTTTGGGCAAGTCACTTAACTCCAATTGCCCTCCAAAAAAAAATTATCAGTTTGTATCCTTTGGCCATTCGTCCCATGGGAAATGGCTCTTGTTCACATATATTTGTGTAATAGTAACTACTCTGGCCCAGATAGCCTGAAGGCCAGAAATATTTCACCTCTCTCCAGGAGTGTTCTTTTTATCAGGCAGCTAGGTGTCATAGTAGATATGGCACTTGGCCTGGAGAATGGAAGGTCTGAGTTCCAATGTGGCTTCAATCACATTAGTTAACATGTGACCATGGACAAGTCACTTAACCTCTGTTTGCCTGAATTTTCTCATCTGTAAAATGGGGATAATAAAAGAACCTACCTCCCAGGTTGTTGTTAAGGTAAAGTAATACAATAATCATCAAGCACTTAGAAAGTGTACATCACATGAAGATAACATAAATATTAGTTATTATTATTATTTTCCTGTTACAATAATTCTGGACAGTTTTCTTTTGTTATTTATCAAAATACAGTGTCCAGATTTTCTGTTTGGTCATCTTCATCTCTTTCCAGGGTATCTTTTTAGTCTGTACCTGCTCTACTATGTCACAGAAACTTCTTCACCTTGGAAGCTCACTCTGCCCCTGGACTTCACATGTTAAAAGTACCCTCCTTCACTTCAACTTCTCCCTCTGATTGGCTGGTTCTTCCCATCTCCATGTTAAGGAGGCTTACCAGGCCAACCATGTCTTCAGTCCTGTCTGGGCTGTACTCCTCACTTTATGAACTTTCTCTACCATACCACTGAGCTGGGTACTTTCATCTTTGCCTCATGAACACCTCCTCAACACCTCGCCAACCCAACCCAACTTTGGAGCCTCCTTTTATGTACTGTCTTCCCTCATTAGGAAGTGAACTAAATAGAAGACAGGGTGTTTCTTTCTTTCTGCATATTGGCTTTGTTCTAATATTTCTTGTTGTCTCAGTGGAGTAACTGAGTTATATTTACTCCAATCGATTTTTCAGAGAGTGTACTTGGGTACAATTTTCTACCTTCTGTTCTGAGCTGTTAATTTTCCTTTTAATATTTTTCCCTCCCAAATTCATATTTCATTTCTTTTGTCTTATTTTTTCAAGGCACCCATATAGATTTTATAAACAAGACATCCCCCTATCCTTCCCCCACCCCAACCCCCCCCCCCACCCAGAGCACCACTTTTAAGTGTTGTGGGACTACTATCTTCTTGGCTTATTTCTGGAAGTTCTCTCAACACACACACACACACACACACACACACACACACACGTCTCTCTCTCTCTCTCTCTCTCTCTCTCTCTCTCTCTATATATATATATATATATATATATATATACACACACACACACACACACATACATATATGTAAAGACATACATATATATGCACACATACATGCATTTGCATGTATGTATACACATAGATTTCATTTTGTTTGTTGTTTTCTTATCTTTGCTTATATTTTCAGTCTCTTAGATTGAGATTTTGTGCTTTGAGCCAGTCTCAGATGGATTTAATACACCTTGTTTGTCTCTTTATCCTCTGCATCCTGTGTGTCATTGGCACTAATGATCTGAATGGAGTAGTTTGTATAATACAATGCCTTACCATCTGTCCTAATTACTGGCTTCTGTCTCAGTCACCTGGTGATGATCTATTCTGGATTTTGGCCTTTGTCAGTCTTCTTCTCCTGGCATGATTCTCCATTGGGAGTAGGTTCTGTTCCCTGGTCTGACCCTGCCAGACTCCATTAGGATGTTGGAGATCACATTGGTTTCCAGTTTCCCTCCAACTTGTTCATGCTGGCATGTATACAGGCACTCTCTACTGTGGCTACTAGTTCTCTGAGGACTATGTGACTCCCATGTTTACTAGAGCTCCTTCTGACTTCCCTGTTGTGACAGCCTTTCACTGCTTCTCCCAATCTTTTGTTTCAGATCACAGCTAGGATGAAGGAAATTGCTTCTGTTTTTTGCTTGTTTTCTTGATAGTCTTTGGGGATCCTTTTCAAGATACTTGCTAGAGTTTACATGGGCTTTACAACTGATCTTTTCTAGACCTGTTGTCATTTTAACCTGAAATGCCCAATGGTAACCTGTTATGGAATGTCTGTTGAATTGGACTGAACTTACTCATTTTACATATGATAATAAAAATTTGACCCAGAGAGGTGACATTCCATACCAAAGGTATTCTTAGTAGTAAAACTAAAACTAGATTCATGATCCAAATCCAGTGTTTTCTAAATTGAAAAAGTGGTGAACATATTTAATGCTTAGGGTGATCTACTCAGTTCAGGGATGGGAGGAGGGGAGGGAGGAAAGCAGGGAATTTCGAATTGTAGAATTTGGGTTTGATGCCTAGATCTACATTCTACTTCTGTCATCTGAAGCAAGAGAATTCATCTGTTTGGCTTCAGTTTCCCCCACTTCTCAAAAATGATGGCAATGAAGTATATGCTTTCAATGCCTCTTCTATCTCTTCTGATAAAGTAAAATGCAGAACATTTTAGTAGGAATTGAAGAATATTGAATAATAGAAGAAATATTTGGGAAATTAAAGAATTTCGGTAATGATGATACCATATGATTTTATAACATATATTCTTTTTTTTTTCTTTTCAGGGGGCAATTGGGATTAAGTAACTTGCCGAAGTTCACATAGGTTTTTGTTTATGTGTGCTAAGTGTCTGAGGCCGGATCTGAAGTCAGGTCCTTCTGACTCCAGGGCTAGCGCTCTATTCACTGAGCCACCTAGCCGCCCCTTATAACATTTATTCTTATTACTTGTATGACAATATAGTGAACTAACCTTGCAAATGATCAGTCACTGAACAAAATAAGACATGTATGCAAATTGGATAGGATGTAATACTAAAGTTATTACATATCAGGCAGGGCCTGGGGGGGTAGATTGATCACAGCAGCATCAGTGTTGTTAAATCAGAGCGAGAACATTCCAGAGGTCGCCAGGCTCCCAGGTGCCGAAGGGTGTTGCCTCCCCGCGGAAGTCGCTGGGACCACCCCCCTTCCCCCGAGCTGGTCTGCTGCGGCACCTGGCTCAGGCCACTCTTCCCCCTCTGCCGCCTCCTCCTCCTTGCCTTTCCTCCTCCTCCTCCTCCCTTTCTCATCCTCCAACTCTTGCTGCAGCTTGGACTCTTGTTTATACTGCACCTCAGACACTTCATCCCAGTCCCGGGCGAGCACCGTTCGGTTTATGTCTTTATTTGATGAAAACGAGCTGTTGTGCAGCCATTGGTACCTGTATTGGGGAAATATAGCATACAAGCAAGACGCTTACAGCCTCTGTGGCAAAAACTTTTTCATGTCAGAGACCGAGAACTCTTGCAGTCTTTATGTCATCCGTTCTTCTCCAGACAGAAGATACCAAAAAGTTGCAATCAAAGATCTCTTCATCTTATTGATAAAACTACTACTAATAAGCCAAAATGTCTGTCAACGTCAACCGCAGCGTTTCAGATCAGTTCTATCACTACAAAATGCCCAGTCTGATCGCTAAGGTTGAGGGCAAAGGAAATGGAATAAAGACAGTTATAGTCAACATGGTTGACGTTGCAAAGGCGCTTAATCAGCCTCCAACGTATCCCACCAAATATTTTGGTTGTGAACTAGGCGCACAGACCCAGTTTGTTGTTATGAATGACCATTACATTGTCAATGGATCTCATGAGGCGAATAAGCTGCAAGACATGTTGGATGGATTCATTAAAAAATGTGTTCTCTGTCCCCAGTGTGAGAATCCTGAAACTGAACTGCGTGTCAATCCTAAGAAACAAACAATAGGTAACTCTTGCAAAGCCTGTGGCTATCGAGGCATGCTTGACACAAACCATAAACTCTGCACATTCATTCTCAAGAACCCACCTGAGAATAGTGACAGTGTTACGGGAAAAAAAGAAAAAGAAAAGAAAAATAGAAAGGGCAAAGACAAAGAAAATGGTTCTGTGTCAAGCAATGAGACAACACCACCACCACCACCCAATGAACTTAACCCTCCACATGCTGTGGAAGATGATGAGGATGAAGATTGGGGAGAGGACACCACTGAAGAAGCCCAAAGGCGCAGAATGGATGAAATTAGTGATCATGCAAAAGTTCTGACACTTAGTGATGACCTAGAAAGGACAGTTGAAGAAAGAGTCAATATTTTATTTGACTTTGTGAAGAAAAAGAAAGAAGGTATTATTGATACTTCTGACAAAGAAATTGTCACAGAAGCAGAAAGACTGGATGTAAAAGCTATGAGCCATCTCGTTTTGACTGAGGTTCTTTTTAATGAGAAGATTGGAGAGCAAATTAAGAAATATAAACATCATTTTCTATGATTCTGCCACAATAACAAAAAAGCTCAGAGATACCTTCTTCATGGTTTGGAGTGTGTGGTAGCTATGCATCAAGCTCAGCTCATCTCCAAAATTCCACGTATCTTGAAGGAAATGTATGATGCAGACCTTTTGGAAGAAGAGGTCATCATTAGCTGGCCAGAAAAGGCCTCTAAGAAATATGTCTCAAAGGAACTTGCCAAAGAGATTCGTGTCAAAGCAGAGCCCTTTATAAAATGGCTAAAGGAAGCAGAAGAAGAATCTTCTGGTGGAGAAGAGGAAGATGAAGATGAAAATATTGAGGTGGTGTATTCTAAGACTGCCGTCATACCTAAGGTTGAAACTGTGAAGTCTGCTGATAACAAGGATGATGACATTGATATTGATGCCATTTAAAACAGTGCAACCGAGCTTACAGTGTAATGCTTCGAATTTCTCTACATTTTCAGCCAGAAGTGCAACATGTATGGGCAGAAGCTAAAATGGCTTAACATCATGCTACACTTTGTACTCAAAATGTCTTTTTACTGTGAGTGGTCTTCCGTAACTAAGCCCAGTGAGACATTTAGGGAGTCCATATACATCAGTGCCCAGGTTTAGTTTGCTTATTTATAGCATGTTAATTTGGGGGGGGGGGAAACTAGTGATGAACACAATTGAATTACATTTATTTAGTTGTAAAAATAAAAAAATAAAGTTATTACATATCTCTTTTTGGGAGGGTTGCAGCCAATCAAAAATGTTGGGAAATTTGTTCTTCAAGGCAATAATTACAAAATCTTTAGTTATGTGGTATACATATAAGTTTTATATTTCCAGTTGAATGGTTTCATAATTTCTTCTCCATACTGTTTTTTCTTTTTCTTAAGGGATAATTAAAATGACCCAAATACTATGGTCTTCACCATATTTCACACACACACACACACACACACACACACACACACACACACACACTCCTGATCATTCACCATACTAGGTAAGGAACACTTATAAAATGGAAATAATTAAGGACTGAGAATTTATGCCATCATTAAAAGCTATCTGATGATGGAGAAGAAAGAAAAGGCTAAAACTTGACATATATGTTGTCTCCCCCATTAGAATATGAGCTCCTTAAGAGCGGAGCTTGTATCAAGGAAGTATAAGATAGTGCTTTGTACATAGTAAATACTTAGTAAATGCCTTATTCATTTATTTAATAATTGAAAAGAAGCTTGTTTTTGAAACCGCAGGACAATGTTTTGGGAGAAATTGGATTTCTTCACCTATGAAATGAAGAGGTTGAACTAAATGGCATTTGAGAGCCTGCTCAACTCTAGATGTATGGTTCCTATGAATTTATCTCAGACTAGGGACAGATGCAGACAGTACTGAACTCACTTACTCAGATATTTCTATTATTAATATTTTCATCAATGTGGATGCTCCTTTCATTCACATAGACCACTGACCCTCAACATGCTGTCAACTGTTCTGGTTAGAGAAGAATGGATAGAGATCTGGTGATGAGCCTCTCAATTTAGGATTAGTTCATTTCTCAGATTCTATAGATTATCTGAAAGTGCCAGAGGCTATATTCCACAGACATGGTCTTTAGGAATTCAGGGACATCTCCACACAGTGATAAGTCATTTGCTGAAGATTTTACTGCTGAATCTATATACCATAGCAACAAAAAGTAAATCTTTCTGAACCATTCAATTCCAGATATAACAACAGGTTGAAATTAAGTTAATGCTAAGAGGTAACAGATAACATTAATATTTATGAAAACTTTTTTCATTGTGTTTATGCAGACTTTTAAGTTTAGGACTAGTTCTATAAGTATTTGGAAAAATCTGCCTAAATAGATGAGCTTTTGTTGTTTGTTTGTTTTTGTTGTTAAAAAAAAATCCCTAGATTCATGACTTATAGAGTATGCAATGAAACTCTAGAGTAAAATTTTGACTTCTAAAAATGAAGAACACAAGGGGCAGCTAGGAGGCGCAATGAGTAAATAGAGCTCTGGCACTGGAGTCGGGAGGACCTTAGTTCAAATCCGGCCCCAGGCACTTAACACAAAACTAGCTGTGTGGCCTTGGGCAAATAACTTAACCCCAATTTCCCTGTCCTAACCCTCTCCAAAAAGCAAAACAAAATGAAGAAAACAGAAAGATGTTTTGTCTGAGTCTGACCCCCATTCTAAATCTGACCTTGATTACAATCAGCATGTCCTTCTTACACTGGGAAGGATTACTTTTTTTCCTTTCTATAACCAGTGAAAAAGAATAACAGATCAGTAGTGCTTAGTGATAATAACTCATATTTATGCAGTTCTTCAAAGTTTACAAAGGATTTTGTATGTATGTCCTTTGATTCAAACAACCACCAAGTGAAGGTAATGGTGGGAAGATCTAGAGATAAGATCATGAATGATACGAAGATGGACTAAACTTGAATTATTATTATTCTCTGGATAATACAATGCCTTACCATCTGTCCTAATCATTAGCTTCTGTTTCTATCATTTGGTGATGGGATACTTTGGATTTTGGCCTTTACCTGTCTCTGTCTATCCCCCCTGGCATAATTCTTAATTGCAAATGGGTACTGCCCCCTGCTCTGACCCTGCCAGACTCCATTAACACATTGAAGATCGTACTGGTATCCAGCTTCTCACAAACCTTCTTCCTGCTGGCATGCGGGCACTGCCTCCTGCTGTGGCTGCTGGATCTCTGAGGAGTGTGTGACTTCCACATTCACCTGAGCTCCTTCTGGCTGCCCTGGGGTGGCATCCTTCCACTGCCTTTCCTAGTATTTTGGTTCAGTTCACATCTAGTTGAAGAAGATCATTTTTATTTCTTTCTTGTTTTCTTGATTATTAGTATGAAAAAATTCTACTTTATTAATAGTGTGAGAACCCATGAAATGTAGTGGGGGGAAAAGAACACTTTTGGGAGTGGGAAGATCTGAGTCAGAGTCCAGTTATTATTGTAATTTACTGGTTTGGTGACATTGGGCAAGTCACTTGCTCTCTCTTAAGCTTAGTTTCCCTATTCATGAAATGTTCATCAAAAGTTCAACAAGCATATGATAATAATAATATCTCATATTGATATAGCTCTACTATGTTCCAGGCACTGTGCTGAGTACTTTACAATTATTATTTCAATTATTTGATCCAACAACTCTGAGAGGTAGGCGCTATTATTATCCCCATTTTGCAATTGAGGAAACTGAAGCAAAGAGAGGATAATTGCCCAGAGTCACACAGTTAGAAAGTGTTTAAGGTGAATAGAGCACTGGCCTTGGAGTCAGGAGGACCTGAGTTCAAATCTAGCTTCAGACACTTAACACAAAAACTAGCCATGTGACCTTGGGCAAGTCACTTAACCCCAATTGCCTTCCAAAAATAAAAAGAAAAAGAAAGTGTCTCTTAGGTTTTCCAGAGTCTAGGCCCAGCACTTTATCCATTATGTCACCAGCTGCCTTTAAGATAAAAGAATACAAAATTCTAAGACATAAGTAAATATAAAATATCTCTAAAGTAAGTAAAAAGACATGTCAGATGAGCTGAAGTCTAGCAACCTGATATTCAGGATAGGCCCAAAGTAAGAGGTAGACCTTAAACTGAGCCTTGAAAGAAATTTTAAATTCAACAGCCTGAGTGGAGGATGAAGAGCATTTCAGATATTGGTGGCAACTGTGCAAAGGCACTGAATTAGAAAACACATTGTTCCATATAAGGAATGCTGTTTAGTCATTTTCATGTCATGCTTAACTTTTTATAACCACATGTAGGGTTTTCTTGGAAAAGATATTAGACTGGCTTGCCATTTCCTTCTACAATTCATTTTACAGAAGAGGAAACTGAGGCAAACAGGTTGACTTGCCCAGGGTTACACTTCTAGTAAGTGTATGAGGCCAGATTTGAACTCAGGAAGATGAGTTTTCTTGACACTAGGCCCCAGACTTTAGTCACTGTGCCAACTAACTACAATAGCAAGCAAATCTCTTTGGCTAAAATGTAGTGAATATTAAGGATGGTAATGCTCAGAAAGGATAAGAAGGTATGTTAAAGGACAGTCATGATGGGCTTGAAATGGAGAGCAGAAAGGTTTACATTTTATTCTAGTGGCTAGAAGGATTCACTGAAACTCCACTCAAATGGAAGTGACACGGTCTGAGCTATGCTTTAGAAATATCAGTTTGGCAGCTCTGTGATGTATGGGTTGGGAAGAGGAAAGAAAAGAGACATAGCAGTTAGGAACATGGCAGCAAGCCATGTGGCATTGGAAGCCATCCAGTACAAACCTTACCTGAAACGAGAATACCCTTGCTAACAAAGCTGATAAGTGGTCACATGCTTACCTTCAAAGAGAGTTCATTTGGTTTTCAGACAATTCTGATTATTAGGACATCAACCATCATACCTTAAAGTATTTTCCACCCACCCATTGTCCTATACTATATACCCACTTACTCCTTGTCACCTTCTCAGATACAGTGGCACAGAATATATAATTTCAAGGCCTGCAGACTTATTGGCATCCCTACCAACTTGTTAAAAGTTTCATACCACTTTGCAATCTGAATGCTAGCATAAATTTGAAAACATTTTTCTCACACTTGTCACATAACTAGTATAGTGTGTAAGTCCTCATTAATATCTTTGTCTATGTCTCTCTCTCTATAATATACACACACACACACATATGTATAGTGATGGATATATATGTAATATACTAAGTGAAGTGTGGAGTTGAGGCAATTATCGTGATAATTAGAACAGGAATAATATTTTATCTGGTTTCCATACAACTGAGGCAATTTTTTGCCTTGAATTATCATAAAATTGTTTTAACTCTCTACCTTATGGTACACATGCACACATACATATGTATGTGTGTGTTTGAGCAAAGGCTTAGATGAATCCTCTAAGTGATTTCATAATTAGATAAAGTAATCTCATTTTTATTGAGCTGGAATTTTTCCAGATGGTGGAATATTTAAGTACAGTACTTAAAATACACATTTTTATTCTCTCACTTGGTGATACCCGAAGCAGGAGTTGTTCCAAGTACAGATGTTCCCTTTACTTTATTCATCTGCGCCCAAACAAAAGCTATATCTCAGATAGAACAGAACATAACCTTTGGTTTTTATTACTCGATGACATACATCATCAGTATTTCTGGGAGCTTTGAATTAACCACTAAATTAAAACTCATATTATTTTTATAGGTTCTTCAAGTTAGTACATTGAATTTTACCAATTGGATATATGTTTATGACTAAAAAAAAACCGATACAGAATATTGGTTCCATAACATTTTTTTAGGGAAAAACAAAAATTCTCATAGGGTAAGTTAAAAAGATTAGTGAGGAAATAAATGACTTGACCTTATATTCTGAATAATTGCCCAGATTTAAGTTCCATTCTCATCACTACTTTTGTCTCTTCCTTGCCTTGAAAGCAATGACACATGGGGATGTCATTTTCCAACCCAGCATTCCCACCAAACTGTCCTCAGTTGGTGACCAAACACTGCTCTTCCATAAGGCCTGATTCTTTTTCCTGAATTTGTATTGTGATAATTCCCGACCTGCCCGGACTCTTCTAACAATCCTTTGATGCTACTTCCTCATTATTATGTCATTTGTAAATTCTGCATTAATACCTCTGTGGTCTTGGTCTCCTACAATTATCTTTCTTTTTTTTTTTTTTAAAGCAATTGGGGTCAAGTAACTTGCTCAAGGTTACACGGCTAGTCATTTGATTTATGCGTGGGTGCTCATTTTCAGAGGCCGGATCTGATCTCGGGTCATCCAAACTCCGAGGCCGGCGCTCTTACTCACTGCGCCACCTAGCCGCCCCTTTAGGGCAATTGGGGTTAAGTAACTTGCCCAAGGTTACACGGCTAGGTTTTTGTTTCTGCGGATTAGGTGTCGGAGGCCGGCTCCAAACTCAGGTCCTTCTGATTCCAGGGCCAGCGCTCTATTCACTGCGCCACCTAGCCACCCCCTTACAATTATCTTTCTACTTCTTCCTACCTCTTAGTCTAATTATTGTTGCCTTTAAACATAAATTATTTAGTGACACAGCATTTAGCTTCAATCATTTATGTTAACTATAATATTATCTGAAAAAGCTGTTTCTTTTCCATATATTTACTACTTTATGTCATAGCAATTAAATAGAATTTCCAATATATAAATTCAAAATAGATTTAGCAAGGCAGAATGTAATTATAAAATACTGAGACTGATTCCACAAGTCATAATAAAAATGAGTCTCATTATTTTACTCCTATATCATTACACTGATGTATTTTAAAGCCTTTTAAAACATGTTTTTCCTACATCAGATTATTATTTACCTTCATTATTATTATTATTTTGGCAAGTCAGTGACAGAGATAGATCTGTGATATCATTGCTGTAGGAGATTTCTGGTTAATATATTTCCCTTATCATTCCATGTCTAACATTTGTTTATACCTTTCTAATCTTAGTGCCAACTGAAAGGTGTTAATATCTTAAATGACTTACCCAAGATCACACAGCTAGTGTTTATGAGAAATATTACTTCAATTCTCACTCACAGGCAGGCCTCTATACACTATATTGTATCATTTTTTTTAATACTAGAAGAAAAAAAAAGAAGAAAAAAGTTAAATAAATTGATGAAAAATTTCCTTTTATAAATTCACAGTACAGATTCAATCTTAGAAACCTCAGGCTCTATCTACTACCACCAATGTTCAAAGAATTAATTTGTTATTATTGATAGCATGCAGCCATGTGAACTGTGTGTATGAAATCAGTTTCCATTCTAGGTCTTTGGTATCAAAGCTCCCTAAGCCTCTAGAAGCATCCTTCTCCTACAGATTACTGCCAGCTCACCTAGAGCTATATGGAGTGATGGATAGGCTTACTCACTGGGCTTTCCTTGGCATCACCAGATTATACTATTTCAAACCTTATCACATGAAGGTTACGTTTAGTTATCACATATTTTTAAAAGTTTTTTTAATAACATATTATGGGAAACATTTTCCTGGGTCTTTGAACAGAAGGTCATCCTATATTAGCAAAAATTTAAGAAATTAAAGTTAAATTTCTTACATTGTTATAATGGAGTTTGCTGGGTAAGGGGGGAGCAACTTTAAGAGGGATTATCCAAATGTATTTGCTACTGAAGAGTAAAAATCTATGTTGTTAAACTATAAGTTCAGTGTTTATTCTATATGACCAGCTTTGCAATCTCTAATCTAAGGATAATTCTTAATTAGTAAGTCACACTACCTTGTTATGACAGAAGAGCCCCTATTAAAAAAAAAAAAAGCTTTACCTTGTAGAAGAAAATATCAGTGGAGGAAGAAATCTCTAGGCAAACATTAAGCCAGCAAGGAGACCAGGGTGATTAATAGTTATAGGGGATTTGCTGACATAAGATGGTCGTAACACTTTGCTTGGAGAAAATTCTGAAAAGGTGAAAGGTCTTTAGAGTAGATTAGTTACAGAGACAGGGTCTGGAAACAAAATCGTACAAGAAACCCAGTTATCAGGAAGTTTAGGCAACTGTTTTGTTAAACTCAACAAGGGGAAAGATTGTTTTTTTTTTTTGTTCTTGGAAAGAACCAAGGGAAAGAATTGGAATTAAACTCCAAGATAACTTGTATATCCCAGTGGAAGCTGCCAAAATAGGGTCTAGAGATGACAAGCAACGAATAAAAGTCCTGAGAGCAGCAATGGTCCCTGAAGTGAAGTTATTCACAAGTAGCCCTTAGTACAAAGAATAAACACCTGTCTCTGTTTTCCTTCCCCAAGCTAACGTGGCTTAATGGAGACAGCTTGCTTAGATAGAAAAAAGGATGATGTGCTACATGGCATATAGAATTGAAGGACAAATCAATTGTCCAAGAGTCAAAGATCCAGGTTGTTATCCTGCCTCCACCGTTTAGCATCAGATTTGGAGTCAGAAAGATCTGGCTTCAAATCTTGTCTTAGACAATTACTATGTAAAAACCTGGTAAGTCTCATACCTTTTCTCAGCCTCACTTTCATCTCTTGATGGTGATAATAATGGTGCTTATTCTCATGGTTGTTATAAATATCAAATGAGATAATTTATATAAAGTGTTTTTTCTAAATAATAAGATTCTCTATGAATGTGAACTTTCTCTTTGTCTCTATCTGTTTCCTCTGTGTCTCTCTGTCTCTATCTTTTTCTGTCTCCTTTCTCTGTCTCTGTCTCTCTGTCTCTTTCTTCCTCTTTCCAATTCCTCCCCAACTCCATATTAACATGTATGTGTATTTGTACAGGACCTGGGATTTCATTAGTATAGAAATATCTGATGAGGAAACTTCCTTCCCAATGTAGTGACTTTTATTGTGAAAGTTATTATTTGAGAGAGTTGCCTCAGAATGCTAACATATACTATCATATTACTTGTATGTCTTTGGGCAAATCACAACTCAAGATTTTGTTTCCTTATCTATGAAATGGAGATAATTGGATTGTCAATGTCTACTTGCCAGGCTTGTTGTGAAGATATCAATGCTATCTTGGAAAGAACTTTGAAATGTGTGTGTGTGGGGTGTGTGTGTGTGTCTGTGTGTATGTGTGTGTGTCTGTGTGTATGTATATATGCATATATATGTACATATGTGAACACATATGTATACATGAATGTATATATATGTGTGTGTGTGTGTGTGTGTGTATGTATAAAACCCTTACCTCTGAAAGGTTTTAGAATAGCTCCAAAATATATTCATATAGGAAGTAAGGAGTCTGAGGAACACAGTGTGTTAGCAGTAGCAACAGAGAATAGCATTGCTGTCACAGCTGTATGTCAGAGCCTCAATCAGTAACCACTGTGAGGCCCATATGTCAAAAAAGTTTAGGTTTTCTAACTAAACCAAGTGCAGTAATGTATGCAGTACTCCGGAAGGAATTTCGAGACAGCCTTTACCAGAAGCACATCATTGAGAATGCTAGTGTCTGATTGCCAGTTGTGTTGATTGTAATGCTGGTCTGGCATCGAATTCTGTGTTAATCGACAGTCTGAGTAAACGAACCAAAAAATGTTCTATGATTGCTGTTAACCTCAGCAAAGACAGAAGCGGCCTCCGCCACAGCAACTGCCTCATATGGATGTCAAGGGAATTAGTGAGCTGCCTGCCTTCTCTCCTAGCAGCAGACAGCTGTTAAACCATCTTGGGCATATTTGCTGTTTTTTTTTTTTTTTTGCTCAGTATAACTTTGGACTTTTTGGTAGGAGGAGGATGAGTGGGGAAGATGACCTATTAAATTTAGATTGGGATGAGTTTGAGGCTATACTGTTATAAAAATTCGCATTTAAACACATCTTAAATCATTTGGAAGGACATGTTATTAAAAGAAGTGGATTTCAACTGTTGTAATCATTTTAAGGTTCAAATGGTTCAAAACCTATCTGATTTGAGATTGTGTTTTATTTTTGTAAAGGAGGAAATTATTCTTTGATTTTCTATGAAGATGTTGAATAGGCAGCCCATATAGATGTTTGGATGACTGTGTGTTTTAAAAGTTCCATTCAAATTTCTTTTAAGGACTATTGACTTCCTGCTGAATTGAGCATTTGTTTACTTCCCTTTTTATTCTCAACTATGCCACCAAGATTCATGTCCTCTTCTGAGATCAGTTCACACATAATTAAGCTCAAGAAGTCTTATCGAACTTGTGCACTTCATAATATGGTCTTAAATGTTCTTGAAAAAGAATGCCAAAAAGTCAGGTTTCTAACCAAAGAATGCTCAGAATGGTTTTATCTTTATTGTATGGAAAGGTCGATTTGGGTTATAACAAAACTATAAAAGTAGCTAGATAGACAGACAGACAGATAGACAGATAGAGGCAAATAAAGGCAGAGACAGACCCATCATGCTAACAATTTGCTAAAATAGATTCAAACTCTATTTTATTTTATTTATTTAGTTTTGGTCTTTTTGTAGGGGGGGAGGCAGGGCAATTGGGGTTCAGTGACTTGCCCAAGGTCCGACAGATAATAAATGTTAATTGTCTGAGGCCAAATTTGAATTCAGATCCTCCTGACTCCAGGGTCCATGCTCTATTCACTTTGCCACCTAGCTACCCTGATTCAAAAAATATTCTTTAAAATTAATTCCACCTACATTGTCAATCGACCACTCTGGAGGATATTCATCACCCAGTTGTTACAACTGCTGATAATACTGCCTCCATTCAGTTAGAAAAAAGATGTGGATGACTGGAAGGCTGAGTTCATATTACTTCAAAATAATCAGTTGAATTTCATACAGGCAAATCTTTCAATTAGGTAAAGGGGGAAAAGTGACAATATAATTATTTAACTTGAGGGAAAGGGCAGGTAATTCAGTAAGAATGCTTTATCTAATAAGACACTATAAACATTCAGATCAGAGGTTTAGAACCAGAAGGGAGCCTATAGACCTCTGAGGTGAATCCTTTCTATTTTACCTGTGAAGAAATTGAGACATATAAAATTTAAATGACTTGTCCAGGGGCACGTAGCAATTAACCATTTCAAGCAGGATTTGAACCCTGGTCTTTTCAAAAGGCCAATGTTATATCTACTGTTTCACAGAGTCTACACTGAAAACTCAAGTAGACAATTTAGGAAATGATCCATTTAAATTCTTCAAAAATAAAATACAAAGACCTCATCTATTGAGGAAAAGAACATTCATAAACCTATACTATCTATAAAGAGCTAATTCATTCTATGGCTATTAGAATATATAAACAGCACTTTTTATGACTTTTGGTTTTTCATATACTATTTCTCCAAATCTTTGTGTTAGTTTCTTATTCTAGTACCTTCCTTCTGTTGATTATTTCTAATATAATCCATATATAACTTGTTTGCACATAGTTGTTCCCATAGTTGTTGGCATGTTGTTTTCCCACTGTGAGCTCCTTGATAGCAGAGACTGTTTTTGTTTGTTAACATTACTACAAAACAGTGAACATATTTTGTTCACTTAATAAAAAAGTGATAGGTATGTATTGGTCATCAGCTTATGAAATTTAGAGTTGAAACAGGCCTTAGAGATCATCTAATTTATCCATGCTTCAGTTTAAAGATGAAGAATTAAAATATGGAGAGCTTTGCCCAGTATAGAAAAGATAGCAAATTAAATACAAGAAGAAGGAAGGACACACACATAAAGATACGCTCATGTGTATGCACCTTAATGCCAACCAGAATTTATAAGGAATTAATATTTGCTTTTATCAAGTAACATATTTGTGTTTACTGTGAAGATCAACTTATTGGACTTGCTGACATGAGAATTCAGCCCAATTTTTCCAAAACTCTAGTTAGAAGCTTGGAAACTCTTTTTCTTTCAGAACCCAAACATTGTACTCCCATATCTGGCAGCATGAAATCACAGAGCAACACAAAGGAAGCCAAGCTAAAGGCTGAGATCCATTCTAAGGAACTACTGGCTCCTTAAAAGACACCTGAATCTTTGATTAAAAAGGGTCTCCCAATGTGGAGTAATCTGGTTGACTTGTGGGAAATATTTTTACTGATATAAAAAGAAGTGATCAGATGGCTGAGTCCTTCTTGGGTATTAATGGGGTTTCTAATCACTGACACAAGAGGAACTATACAAATACACATGTTGCTGGCCTCTAAGTATAACCCGGAGCTTACTGTCAGGTGTTATCAGCACTTGGGAGTTTCTTCACTATTGGATAATAAAGATTAAACTCGTTTTACTCTGAAGGTTTTTTTTTAACATCAAGCAAAGTTCACAGACACTTTTTGCGAGCAGATACTTATTTTTTTTCCAAATCTCCCTGGAGTTTTTACACTCCAGGATATACCAGCAGATATTTTAAATGGGAAGCACCTTAATTTGCATTCCCCTTTTCATTTGAACAGTCCTTCATGCCATGGAAACCTATGTACCATACTTACAAACTGGTGACACACTATTTCTTATTCTCATATGGAGAAGTACAGCTTCTTAAATGAACATGTCTCCAGTTGTGGTGCTATATACCTTATGTGGGATGAATTGGTGATTAAAACAATAGAAATGATATATTAACAAAGTCAGAATATATATATGTGTATTGTGTGTGCAAATGCATACATGTACGTATATATGTATGTGTGTGTGTGTGTGTGTGTGTGTGTGTATAGTTTGTTTATACATGCACAGCACAGTGCAGCATCAGAAATAGCAGCAATACAGCATCAAAAGAGAAAAGATCAATAGGATAATCCTTAGGGAAAAAATCCTTATGACTCCAAAGTAGGTGCCTAAAGCACCTTCAGCCAATAATGTGGAACTCACTAAAATATAAAGTGTATATTTCAACCAGATATTAGCTGGGAAAAGACTTGCCTTAACCAGAAGGATACATATACTCATACACATACACATACACATACACATATACATATACACATATATATTTATATAAAATTTGTGGGTGGTACATATTTATACATACACATATTTCTCTATATATGTATTGATATGCATATATATTATGAAAATTAAAAAGTTGTAATGCCTAGCCACATCAATTTCTGAAAGCATCATTGCATCTTGATTTGGAATTAAACTTATTACAACGAACAAGAAAAATATTTCAGTGATGAGTTTGTAAGATGCCAATCAGTCAATCAGCCAGTCAGTAAAAATTTGTTAAATGCCTACAGTGTGCTAGGTACTATGCTTTGGGGAAAACAAAACAAACAAAAACTCTTATTAAGGAACTCACAGTTGGGTAAAAACATGCCAACAGCTATGGGAACAACTGTTTACAAACAAGTTATATACAGGTTAAATTAGAAATAATCAACAGAAGAAAGGTACGAGAACTAAGAAAGATTGGGAAAAAAATTCTTACAGAATGTGGGATTTAGGCTGGAATTTGAAGGAACCTAGGAAATCCAGAAAGCAAAAAATAAAGAGGTAAAATGTTCCAAGAATGCGAAAAGCCAGTGAAAATTTAGTAGTCTTGACATTAACCGTGCTCTGGAAGGAAGAGCAGAGAGGCCTATGTCACTGGATTGAAGAGTATATGGAGGGGGAAGTAGAGACAGGTAAAGTGTAAGAAAACTGGAAAGGTAGGTATGGGATAAGTTATGAAGAACTTTGAACTTGAAACAGAGAATTTTATATTTTGTGCTGGACATGATAGGGAGCCACTGGAGTTTATTGAGAAGAGAGGTTGAAGTGATTAGACCTGTCTATGCTTTGGGAAGATCACTTTAATAGCTCATTGGAGGATGAATTGGAGTGGGGAGACACTTGTGTCATGGAAATCAACTAATAGGCTTTTGAAATAGGCCAAGCTCAAGGAGTTGAGGGACTGCACCAGTATGGAAGGAGTGTCAGAAGAGAGAACTGGGTGTATAGGAGAAATATTTTGAAGATAAAATTGAGAGACCTTCTAACAGATATGGGGGTGAAAGAAAGCAGAGTTGATAATGATGACTAGTTTTCAGATTTGAGTGACTGGAAGGATGGTGGTGGGCCCTCAACAGTAATAGGTGAATTTGTTGAGGGCTTAGGGAGGGTTTGGGTATTCCACTGTTGCATTACAAATATTCTATGAAAATAAAAGAGATCAGAAAGGGCTCTTCAAAAGGAATATCCCAAGCAAATTCAAGGTAACTAATGCTAATTTTTTCTAATTAATAAGCCAGAGGAGTAGATATGAATTCCTTTTTTTTTTTTTTTTTTTGCGTTTTTGAAGGGCAATTGGGGTTAAGTAACTTGCCCAAGGTCACACGGCTAGGTTTTTTGTTTGTGCTTTAAGTGTCTGAGGTCAGATCCGAACTCAGGTCCTTCTGACTCCAGGGCCAATGCTCTACTCACTGTGCCACCTAGCCACCCTGATATGAAGTACTTTTAAACCTTAAAGTCCTATAAAAATGTTAGCCATTATGATTTTTAATATTAGCCATGTAACCCTTGGTTCAAAGGGACAATTGTATGAGACTTTCTCTTCATTGGTAGAGTTTGATTACTCAATGTTCCATGCTCTCACGAGGGGAGGAGTTTGGGAGAGCTGGAGAAAAGAGATATCCAAGCATTTGTGGCTTCCAGCACTGAGTGAAAAGGCACAACATTCCAACTTTTCTTTTTTTCCTATTTATTTATCCATTCATTCATTCATTCATTCATTTATTCATTATTCATTTATTTATTTAAAAGCAATTTAGGTTAAGTAACTTGGTCAAAGTTATACAGCCAGTCATTATCTATGTGTGATCATTTTCTGAGGCCAGAACTAATCCCAGGTCCTCCCAACTCCCCGGCCAGCTCTCTTACTCACTGATCCACCTAGCTGCCCCTTATTTATTTATTTTTAGTTTTCAACAAGATTTTGAGTTACAAATTTTCTCCCCATCTCTACCCTACCCCCCCCTTAGTGTGACCAAAATATGGCAAGTATACTGAATACCCCTTCCCGAAATCTGCTCTCTCTTATATCCTCCCTGTCCCCACCCCCCACTTACTTTCTTGTAGGGCAAGATGAATTTCTATATATCATTGCCTGTATTTCATATTTCTTGGCTGCATGTAAAAACATTTTTTTATTTTATCCATCATTGCCAGAATAATATTTCTAGTTTGCAGACCTAATCATCTCACTGTTTGCTTCAGAAATATTTTTTATTCTACAGTGTCTACAAAATGAAATCCAAAGTAATTTTTGTGATTGTTGTTCAGTACTTTCACTTGTTTTTTACTTTTGGTGACCCCATTTGCGTGTTTCTTGATTTTTTTTTTTTTGGACTGGAGAAGGTAGGGCAGTTGGGGTTAAGTGACTTGCCCAAGGTCACATGGCTAGTAAGTGTTGTGTCTGAGACCAGATTTGAACTCAGGTCCTCCTGATTTCGGGGCTGGTGCCCTATATTCACTGTGCCATCTATATACCCCAAAACAAAATTTTAAAACATTTGTTTTTAAAATTTTTAATTCCAGATTCTCTCCCTTCTCCCCTCCTTATTTACCCCCACTGGGCAAATAAGCAATTCACTATAGATTATACATATGTAGTTATTCAAAACATTTCCATAGTAGTTATAATGTGAAAGACTATATTCCCCTCTATTAAATTCTGTCCCCCATTTATTCTATTTTCTCCTTTGACCCTGTCCCTTTTCAGAAGTGTTTGCTTCTAACTACCCTCTCCCACAATCTGCCCTCGATTCTATCATCTCCCCTCATTTCCCTTTACCACTACTTTCCTGTAGGATAAGATACCCACTTGAGTGCATATGTTATTCCCTCCTTAAAGCAAATCCAATGAGAGTGAAGTTGACTCATTCACTTTCACCTACCTGCTCTTCCCCTTCATTGTAACAGCCTTCTCCCTCCTCCTTTATATGAGATATTCCACCCCATTCCATCTCTCCCCCTCTCATTCTCCCAATATATTCCTCTCTCACTTCTTAATTTTATTTTTTATATCATCCATTCACGTTCAATTCAACCTGTGCCCTTTGTCTATGCATACATGTACACATATAAATACATAAAGACACAAACACCCACCTATACAAACATATATATGACTGTATACATACATACATATATATATACACATATATGTGTATACACACACACACATATATATATTCCCTTCAACTATCCTGATACTGAGAAAAGTCTCATGAATTGCAAATATCATCTTTCCATATAGGGATGTAAATAGTTCAACTTTAATAAGTCCCTAATGATTTCTCTATCCTGTTTACCTTTTCATGCTTCTCTTGCTTCTTTTATTTGAAAGTCAAATTTTGTGTTCAGCTCTGGTCTCTTCATCAAGAATGCTTGAAAGTCCTCTATTTCATTTTCCCCTGAAGTATTATACTCAGTTTTGCTGGGTAAGTGATTTTTGGTTTTAATCCTAGGTCCTTTGACCTCCAAAATATCATATTCCAAGCCCTTTGATCACTTAATGTAGAAGTTTCTAAATCTTGTGTTATCCTGAATGTGTTTCCACAGTACTCAAATTGTTTCTTCCTGATTGCTTGTAACTTTTTCAACTTGACAAGGGAACTCTGGAATTTGGCTATAATATTACTAAGCGCTTCCTTTTTGGGATCTTTTTCAAGAGGTGATCAGTGAATTCTTTCTATTTCTATTTTGTCTTCTGGTTGTACAATATCAGAGGAATTTTCCTTGAGGATTTCTTGAAGAATTGTTTATAGGCTCTTTTTTTGATAATGGCTTTCAGGTAGTCCAATAACTTTTAAATGATCTCTCCTGGATCTATTTTCCAGGTCAGTGGTTTATCCAATGAGCTATTTCACATTGCCATCTATTTTTTTCATTCTTTTGTATCTGTTTTATAGTATCTTGATTTCGCATAAAGTCATTAGCTTCCATTTGCTCCAATCTAATTCTGAAGGAATGATTCCCTTCAGTGAGCTTTTGAGATTCCTTTTCCATCTGGCCAATTTAGCTTTTTAAGGCATTTTTCTCCTCATTGACTTTTTGGACCTCTTTTGCCATTTGAGTTAGACTATTTTTAAGTTGTTATTTTCTTTAGAATGTTTTTGTCTCCTTTAGCAGGCTTTTGTCTTGGTTTTCATGATTTTCTTGCATCATTCTCATTTATCTTCCCAATTTTTCCTCTGCTTTCTTTACTTTTCTTAGTTGATTTTCAGAATACTTCTTTAGCACCTCCTTGGCCTGTGATCAGTTCATCTTCGATGCTTTTAATGCAGGTGTTTTGATTTTGTTGTCTTCTTTTCATTCTATGTTTTGATCAACTTTGTCACCAAAAACCAATTCTATCATTTAATTTCAATTCCTCTGTTTGCTCATCTTGTCAGTCAATTATTTGACTTTTGAGCTCTTTACCATGGTAGAACTCTCCTTCTAGAGTGGATAGTTCTGTGTCCCAAATGTCTGGGGTTTGTGCAGCTGTTGTCACAAAACTGTTGTGCCTTCTTCTATCCACCTGCCTCAGAACTGTGAATAAGACCGCCTCTTCACAGGCTCAACATATTCTTCCATGCTAGTGCTCCTTACACTGGGATGGCCACCCAAGACTGTGACCCAGATCCAAGAAGGAAAAAGCAAGAGAATCCTGCCTCAGTGCCAGCAGAGACATTCCTGCAGATGCCCTCTATATGGTCACTTGGTCCTCCCATGATTTGTGGGCCAGGAGCTCTGGAAGAAGCCTCCGCAGGAGCAGTTACAGCCAGCACCACCTCTGCTGCTCTGGGGGCCAGGGCTGAACCATGGTCTTCTGTCACCTAGTTTCAACAGAGTTCCCCCACTTTTACTTTCTTTTTGGCATTTATCTATTGAGAAGTCTGGAAACCACCGCATCTGCCAGTGAATCATTCTTCTGAATGCTGCTCTGGCCAGTCTGTGGCTGTGAGTCTGGACTGCCATGTCCCATGTGGGACTGAGCTCTGCTTCCAGTCCACTGCAACAGACCCTTCATGTTGCCCGGCCAGGCTGCCTGCAGTGGGAGATTTGTTTCTTTCTGTCACTTTGTGGCTTCTATACCTCTAAAACTTGTCTTGAGTCATTTTTACAGCTATTGGAGGTGGTTGGAGCAGGAACTCAAGCCACCATCTTGCCCTTCACACTTTGCTTCAGGTCCCTGTAGGGAGAAGACTTTTTTATATTCTGCAACTTTGCTGAAGTTGTTAATGATTTCAACTAGTTTTTAGTTGATTCTCTAAGATTCTCTAAGTATACTATCATATTGTCTGCAAAGTGATAGTTTTGTTTCCTCCTTGCCTATTCTAATTCCTTCAGCTTCTCATTCCTCAACATTTATCAGCTTATAACTATTTCTATAGTTGAGAAGGCCCCAACCATATATGGTATGTTGAAGGGGCATAGTTTGTTCTTTTTCAAAACTAATTAGGGAATAAAAACATGAGCCTGTTAAATTCTCATTGCTATCACTTAGGCAACATAACTTTATCATAGACAGTTTAGGAATAGATGCAGTCACCAAGTAAATACATAAGACCCTTTTCTGCCTTTCAATCTAATTTTAAGAAAATATTCAGTTGTTGTCGTGCAGTAGGGTTTCTATCAAAGGAAGCTTTCTCTTAAGAAGAAATTAGGAAATGGATGGTTATATACCTGTCTAGTAAAGCTGATCATATTAGATGGTTCCTTCCTTCTTTTCCAATCCAAATTCCTCTTTTCCTTTTAATATTAGACTACTTTTGCCAGAATTATGTGGCTAATGTTTTCAGTTTAAATGACACAAACATGTAGTATTACAAAGAAGTAAATTTTAAAGGACTTTAACAAAAATTGCAGTAAAAGATTGACTTTAAGCTCAACTCTCATTTTCCAACTCAAAACAAACAAGAAATTCACCAAATAATTTTAATAAAAATATTAATTTAAAGAGAAATAAGAAAACTTTCCATAGGGTAGTTAATTAGTACATTTAAAGCAATAGAAGCCTACCTTACTATCTTTCTAGAAATCATATATTAAAATGCCTAGAGTCATTACAAGAAAAGGGTAAAGTTCAATATATTTCATAGAACACTGACAATGGCAGGGTGGAAACTTTAACTTATAAAGTTAAACTTATAAAGAAACATATAAACTTATAAAAAAAAAAACATCATGATCAAACTTTCCAAATTCAGAACAATATATATTTCAAGAATCCAAAGAAAATTCCTTCACATGCCAAATGAAAATCAGAAGTTATAGCTCAACATTCTTGGTTTTGAGAAACCCAGAGAAATTTTATTACATCCCAAAAAGCAAAGGAGATTGTTTTACACCTAAGAAAACGTTGGCTTCAAAATCACCATAAAAATTAATATAGATGATTGACTTACAACAAAAGGGATGAACTGAAGTCAAGCCATCAAGAGCAAGCAGGCATGAGTAAAATATTATATACCTACTTTGTAGGGCAGGTAGGTGCCAAAATAGATAGAATTCTGGGCCTGGAGGAAGGAAAACTTGAGTTTAACTCCAGCCTTAGATATTTAGTAGCTGTGTGACCCAGAAAAAGTAATTTAACTGCTGTTTGCTTCGGTTTCTTTATCTGTGAAATGAGCATAATAAAATCTATCTCCCAAAAGTATTGTGAGGATCAAATGAGATAGTTTGTAAAGCACTTTGCACAGTGCATGGCATGTAGTAGGTTGCTATAGAAATGTTGAGTAGTAGTAGTAGTTGTAGTAGCAGCAGCAGCAGCAGTAGTAATGGTGGTACTAGTGGTGGTAGTAGTAGTAGGAGTAGTAGGGATAGTAGTAGGAGTAGTATTGTTATTAACTTATTTGACACTTCAGAAGAAAGTCTTTTTTGAGCATCTTATCTTACCCTCATTCACTCTCCTGAGTAGGGCAAAGGGGGATAGAACTGGCTAAATCCTTCAGAGATGTGAATAAACATTTTGGGCAATGGGTGGACATAGGTATATTTGGAAGATGCTTTGGCATTTATATAAACACTTGGGGATAAAAATGACTGGAGACCGAATTAGTCCTCCTGACTCAGGATAGAGAATGTATCTACATCCCTACAGCCCCTCTGCCTCCCAGTGATGCTCCACACACAGGCTTCATAACCCACCTTTTTATAACACACTGAATTTCAAGAATTAGAGTGGAGGGGGCAGAGCCAAGATGGCAGAGTAGAAACAGCATTTCCAATGTGCTCTGCCCCAAACAAAATTCAAACAATGTGAAAGGGGACTCCAAACAACTTCTGGAGCCCCAGCACCCACAGAACGGCACAGAGAAGCTAACCTCCTGCTGAGGACAGCCCAGCAGCACTGCAGGGAGCGGCCAGCGCAGCGCTCTGAGAGCAGGCAGCACAACGCACTGAGCCGAGCCCAGGTCCGCAGTTTAAGCCCCAGGGCGGCCGGGAAAAAAGATCGAGGAGAGATAATTTAAAAATTATTGGACTACCTGAAAACCATGATCAAAGAAAGTACCTAGAAATCATCCTTAAAGAAATTCTCAAGGAAAATTGCCCTGATGTTTTAGACCCAGTGGGGGAAATAGAGATTGAAAGAATCCACAGATCACCTCCTGAAAAAGATCCCCAAAAGAAAACTACTAGGAATATTATAGCCAGGCTCCAGAACTCCCAGATCAAGGAGAAAATACTCCAAGCAGCCAGGAAGAACAATTTCAATATTGTGGAAACACAATCAGAATAGCCCAGGACCTGGCAGCTTCCACACTGAGGCATCGAAGAGCATGGAATATGATATTCCAGAGGGCAAAAGAGTTGGGATTGAAGCCAAGGGTCACCTACCCAGCAAGACTGAGTATCTTGTTTCAGGGGAAAATATGGTCATTCAGTGGAATAGAGGACTTTCATGTATTCTTGATGAAAAAAACAGAGTTGAATAGAAAATTTGACATTCAGATGCAAGAAGCAAGAGATGCTTGAGAAGGTAATCAAGGAAAAGAAATCAAAAGGAACTTATCAAAGTTGGACTATTTACATTCCTACATGGAAAATCAATAACTGTGTTTGATGAAACCTTTCTCATTATGAAAATAATTGAAGAAGGGTACATGGCATATGTTCACAGGTATACATGGATAGAAGGCACAGGTTGAATTTGATGGGAAGGGATGAATCTTTTTTTTTTTTTGAGGGCAGTTGGGGTTGGGTGACTTGCCTAGGGTCACAAGGCTGGGTTTTTGTTTGTGTTTTGGGTGTCTGGGGCTGAATCCGAGCTCGGGTCCTTCTGGCTCCAGGGCCAGTACTATGCTTGCTGCTCCACCTACCCGCCCCAAGGAAAGGATGATTCTTAAGGGGTGAAGTCAAGAGGTGAGAGAGGAAAGTGGCAAGAGGAGATGGAGAGAGACAGGGTAGGGTAAACTATCTCATGTAGAAGAGGCAAGGGGAAGTAGTTGCAGAGGTGTGGAAGAACAGGAAGGCAAAAAGGCAAAAGCATATTCTCATTGAAGTTGGCTCAAGGAGAGAATCACATACATACTAAATGGAATATCTTACCCTCATTCACTCTCCTGAGTAGGGCAAAGGGGGATGAGAAGGGGGATGATGGAGGGGAGGGCATTCTGGGGGGAGGGGAGGTTGGAAGTACCCACTATCAAAGAGGGACAGGATCAAAGCAGGGAATGGACGAAGTGGGAGGTGAGACGGGTGGGAGGGAAATACAAGCAGTCTTTTAAAATATATCTACTATGGTAATGTTTTGCATAGATATACATGTACAACACATACTGAATTGCTTATCTTCTCAGAGGGAGTGGGTGACAAGGGAGGAAGGGAATGGATCTGAAAATCGAAGTTTTAAAATTAAATGCTTCATAAGATGTCCAGGCATTGGGGCTCAGAGACTCACCTTGCCCTAATGGCAAAGTTGAAGGGGATATGGGAGAAAATATGGGAGAGAGCAGATTAGATGAGGGGATATCTAGTGGAACTGCTACTCTGGGGTGGTGGGTAGGGAAAAAATGTAACTCATAATTTGATGGAAATGAATGATGTAAACCAGAAGTTAATAAAGCATTTGCTTAATTAAAGAATTAGAGTGGAGGAAATGGAAGCATTTATGAGAAATCAAGATGCTATTAAGCAGATCCAAACAAATGAAAGATTAGATGGCAATGTGAAATATCTCATGGGAAAAACCACTGTCCTGGAAAATAGATCCAGAAGAGACAATCTAAAAATTATTGGAGTACCTGAAAGCCATGATCAAAGAAAGAACCTAGAAATCATCCTTCAAGAAATTCTCAAGGAACATTGCCCTGATGTTTTAGACCCAGAGGGCAAAATAGAAGTTGAAAGAATCCACAGACCACCTCCTGAAAATGATCCCCAAAAGAAAACTCCTAGGAATATTGCAGCTAGGTTCCAGAATTTCCAGGTCAAGGAGAGAATATTACAAGCAGCCAGGAAGATACAATTTCAATATTGTGGAAACACAATCAGTATAACACAGGATCTGGCAGCTTTTACACTGAGGTATGGAAGGGCATGGATTAAAATATTCCACAGGGCAACAGGCCTGGGATTAAAACCAAGAATCACCACCCAGCAAAACTGAGTGTCATGTTTCAGGGGAAAATGTGGTCATTCAGTGGAATATAGGACTTTCAAGCATTCTTGAGGAAAAAACCAGCGTTGAATAGAAAATTTGACATTCAGATACAAGAAGCAAGAGATGCTTCAGAAGGTAAAGAGGGAAAAGAAATCACTATGAACTTATCAACGTTGAACTATTTACATTCATACAGGGAAAAAAATAACTGTAAATGATGAAACTTTTCTCAGTATGAAAATAGTTGAAGTAGGGTATATGGGCATATGAGTACATATATGAATGTGTGTACATATGTTTTCAGAT